>CABEEJ010000154.1:108994-128988 GCA_901482245.1 Timema douglasi
TTTTTTTTAACTTTTTGGAATTTTTCCGTCGGTTACAGGCTATAAGCTATAAGTTTTCCAAATTTAAAGTTTCTAATTCATCTGAAAGTTGGTAAACATTAATGTGGGTGCGTCAGCCATGTGGCTTTATAGTATAATGAAGTGGTACAAGGACGTCTACCTAAACTAGAATGTAATAAGCCAGTTTCGCATAGGAAACTGACCCTAATTTGAGAATAACGTACATATACAATATACATGATCATCATCATCGTTTCCAGCATGTGACTGGGTCAATTAACTAGCCCTTTCAGCCCGAGTTTGAACCCAACACCTTAGCTCAGTCGGTAGCCTGTCTGTCTACCGAGTTGAGGGTCACGGGCTCAATTCCCGGCATAGCTGAAAAAATTATCTTTTGTGAAATATGAGTTTATACTCTCACATTTATAAATTAACGGCTGGGGAATGGATGCCGTGCCTGTCTAGTTTTAAGTTAGATTATAAGGTATATGAAGATACGACAGGCCTAATAGACCGGTAGTGAAAATATGTGGATTGAATAAGAAAAACCTGGTGGTCTAGGGGTAAGGTGTCAGACTTCTGTGCTGGCGGCCGGGGTTCAATCCTCGGTGCCAGCACAGTTTTATCTTATTACCAAACCCTTCCTTCACCTCTGACAAGACATCTTGTGAATGTGAGGAATGCCAGGTCTCCACCGTGGTTCGGATTCCACGTTAAACTGTAGGTCCTTCATTTCATCTCACAATCACCCTACCATTACACATTAGCGTAAGTGCGTATAACCCGAACGGGTAGTAAGACGCGGTGCTAATAATATTAATATATAATAAGAAAAACTGACCTGGACCAAAGGCTGGAAACATTAATGGATGTAAGTTCGTGTTTGGACAGTTCCATACTGTGTTCTCGAGTCATATTTAGCATATACAACCATGTAAAACATTACTTAAAAATAATTCTTTTACAAACTTTCATCATTAAGGTTGGAATAGTATTATTGTAAATTTATTTGGGTAATTTATTGGCCTTGAGTTTGATTGCTGTGGTTTCGATAAAATACATTAGGCTAAGTCGCTAAAGAGTTTTAATAATTGGCTGAGTTCGATTCTTAACAAAGATAAATGCCAATGCATATGTCCATATGGTCCAAATCTCCATATAAATAGGATTGTCGGTGACGGAAATATCAAGGCTTGAATCTTGGCTGTGCGAATCTGAAGTTGTTTTCCGCACGTGCTTTATCGCTTCGGTCATATCTTCTACCACGCAAATGCAGGTGAATTTAATAAAAGCTACCCTGCCAATTACTACCGCTTGGATGAAGTCATTAACAAGCTTGGTGTTAGATATAATTGGCTTTTTAATAAGTGTGCCTAAGGTTTTATTTGTGAAATTGGAATTTTCCTTCCCCCAGTGATAGCATTACAGCTAAGGGAATAGATGTAGTGTTCTTGAATAAGAGTTATTTTAAGCATCGCGTCTTACTATCCACTCGGCTTATACTTCTATTTACTAATTATACTAATGTGTTAGGGATTAGGACAGTTTAATCTATAGGAAACGCACCCACATTAGCGCGGAGTAAGAGTGGAAAACCATTTAGTAAAAACCAACCTTAGTGCACCCGACCGAGATCGAACCCCGATCACCCCAACTGCAGTAGTTTAGTCTAACATGAGAGCAGCGCGTTAGACCACGTGGCCACAGAAGCGGGTTTGCATAAGTTAGGTGACGTAACTTTGTAGGTGCAGCAATGAAATTTCAAATTCCTAATGTCATAGACTAAGTAAATCGTTTTTTAATACTATAGTAATTTAGATTGGAACGTAAACGTGAGATACTACTAATAAAATACAAGCTCAAATCATCTAAATCTTTAAGCGGAATGGTTAGTATAAAAAAGAATCACGAGTCAAACGGGTCACTGGACAATTTCTTTTTAAAATCTTGGTAGGTGGATTACCCCCCGCCCCCTCTTAACCCCTTCCCAACTCCATTCCCTTTCCTCCTCTACTTCATAAGATATACGTGCTCTGGCACTGGATGTATTATGTTTAAATCTCAACCAAGAATTCTCTCAACGAGTTTGACGTCAGCCTACATGGATAACATAAAAATAAAACCTGTTGTAAATCTTTTCCTTTTTTAAACGATCTTATATCACTTTCAGGAGTATAAAGATATTAGGCATAAGCGCGTTAGAATAAATATCAAATTTTTGTGTGATATCTAATTTAGTGAATTCTGTACAATCATAAGTTAATTGCTTGTGTTTTATTTTTCAAGCAACACGTCCGGGGTACTTAACCTAAGTTACTCTTAAACACAACTATCAAACCACAAGCTGATAAATTATATTAATAAATTTACACACACACACACACACACACACACATATATATATATATATATATGCTTATTATTATAGTCACACACCTTAGTTCAGTAGAATGCATGTTTGTCTACTTAGCTAAGGGTTCTGGGTTCAACCCTGGTGCAGTCGAAAAATGTATCGTTGCTGAACTGTGGGTTTTCCTTTAACAGTGATGAATTAACAGTTGAGTATTAAGTGAAGCGTCTGTTCTAAATTTAATTTAGTTTATAAGTCGTGTGCTAATATGTTGTTTCAGAAAATGCACATTAAATACCTCAAATAATTGATAATTATTTTCCCCCCCCTATTTCACTCATATTTGTAAAATTTAGTTTTCCGACATTTCTTTTGTCCCAATTGAAGTAGTGCATCTTACGAGCGCGCATTCAAAGAGCGGGTAAGACTGATTTTTGACGAAGAGCGAATATAAGTCAGAATTAAAAAAAGCCACTAAAACTTATCTTACCGGTTTTATTAAATAATGTAACGCTTTTATAAACAACAATATATACGTTTTTATTTCCTTTACTGTGATAAAGGCTTCATTTTCTATGATAAAATACATTTAGCAATCCTTAACTTCACATATTAATATGTAATTATGTAATCAACAATCATTTACCACAACAAATGCAGACATTTATTACTTTGATTCAATAAATTGACACTGTAGTAAAAATAAAAAT
Organism: Timema douglasi; assembly: GCA_901482245.1. NCBI lineage: Eukaryota > Metazoa > Arthropoda > Insecta > Phasmatodea > Timematidae > Timema > Timema douglasi. Next base: position 112,055 of record CABEEJ010000154.1, read on the forward strand.
GGAAAATTAATTTTCTTGGACCCTTAAATAGTATATTTAAAATAAGGTTATATTTTTTTTAATCTTCTTAAGTCAACAACCCGAATGTTGGTTTGCTTTGATTTCTATATCCTTCCAGCGCTGTGAATGCACTGATCCCTTAGACTGTTTAGTGGTGCCTGCATTATCTGGTAGAAATTCCATGTACTAGGAGATTTCAGGAATTTGGGTGGTTTCGAGTGAAAGGATTAACTATCCCTCTCTGTTTCACACTAGTATTTAAACAAAGTCTGAATCCCGGTTCTTGCACAATATTTTTAAGTCTGCCCGGCTGGCGCCAGTGAAGAATAATCCAGGGCTTAATTTCAGGCTTCTGCGTACCTGAACTCGCCACGAATGAATGGGAGGTTATACATTCTGGGCCATCTACCTCTACACTAACATGATATAAATCTGAAAAAACAACACACACTCAACTGTTAAATGGATAGATAAATGCATATTATTTTCTCTAGTAGATGTGGCTTTGAAGTAGAATGCACAAACACACCCTCTTAAAACTAACCTAATTTATAAATAGTGAATATTTAAATTATTACTATTATAAGTTGTTCTGTCTCACGACAGGTCCATTCCTTTTGTCAGTGAACTTAGACCGCCAATGCGACCTGTCCTCTACCACCTCCATCAGCTTCTAGAATTTTCTTCTCTCCTTCAAGTCATCTAATATTTGAGTCGTTCTCCTTCCGAAGCTCCTTTTCCCTCAACCTTTCCTTCTATAACTTCATACAGAAGACCGTTCTCCCCAAAGATGTGTACAATCTAGTTTTCTCTGTACCGAAGAATAAAATCCAAAATGATTGTCTTCTCACCCACTTTTCTTAGGAGTTATTAATTTGTCACCCTGTGTGTCCACCTGATTTTCTAAAATCTTCTAAAACACCACATTTCAAATACATCCAAGTATTTCTTTCCCATATTTATAAGTGTCAATTTTCTACTTCATACAGTGCGATGCACCAAATGTAGAATTGCATCAGTTTATTCCTAAGTATCTAACTCAACTTGCTGGTCAGCGGTAACATATTCTTGTTAAAATCATGCTTGGCCATGGCGATACTTGATCTAATGTTCTTGATACAGTAGGCATCCTCTGTCAGTAGACCTCCCAGGTACTTGAACTGATATATGTTTACCAATTCCTTGTTTCCAATTTTGACTTTCAGTTGATCTTCATTTTTAGAAATTCCCATCAATTTTAAGCTCCGTGTCATATCTTCTCCCTATCTCCCCCCAGCGAGTCTATAATTTATGGCAACTCTTCTTTATTTTTGGCTAACCATGATGAATCATTTGCACATTTTATTGTGTTGATGACACATCCTCCTATTTTTAAATTGCCGCGTTATTCTAGGGAATCCCTGACCAACAACTCTCCATACAAGTTGAACAGATTGTGTGAAAAACCACATCCTTTCTCACTCCTTTTCCTATCCTTACGCAGTTGATATGTCCATCATTCAGCCCCACCTTCCCTCACTGTCTCCGGTACGGGTTTTAAATCGGCCTCCTGTCCCTCCAGTTGATGCTGATATTTTTTATTATTTCCATCAGTTTATTCCATATTACTTTATCGAACACCTTATGCTAGTCGATAAAATCATTGTAAACTTCTTCCTTGACTTTTAACACTATTTCTGGAATTACATTAAACCACATTTTCCTGGAAAGTGTCCTTCATATCCCCTTTGGGTTGGAGGGGAAACTCATTATTTTTCTAACTTCCTAGATCCCCATACCGAATTTGACTTATGCTAAAAACTATTCATTAGTCACAATTTTAGGCTGGCTAACTTATTGGTAGGAAATTAAAGGTTTCGGAAGTGTATTTAATATATTACATAGACGTTTTACTAACTTAAAAGCTGTTTCTCCTTCCCAATGTATTCGTAAAAGTATTCACTGTCTGGGATTGTTAATTCATCTTACATTGTATACATATTATGCCATTTTTAAACTTTTGTGGATCCATTTTGTTAAATAAATGAAATGTACTTTCTACTATTATTAAAATACATACTTTCCAATATAAGGACAAAGACACTCAGCCACAATGTAAGTTGCTATAAACAGGAATAACTGTAACCAGAACCGATAGCCAAAACAAACCGGCATTTCTTAGAAACTGGAACAGGAACCCAAAAGTAGAATTGCTTAAGAACCAAAACCAGAATTGATATATATATATCAACTCTGGTTATGTGTGTGTGTGTGTTTTAATAAAGGCTCTAATCGGTTCTTAAAGGTTCTGATTTTTAATAGAAAATAACAAACAAATAAGGCTCCATGGCATCATCCCATAATCCAGTCATACCAACCAAGTGGCCGACATTTTTTGGCAAAGATAATGCAAACTTCTTTTGATAGAGGGTTTCGTCAGTAGTGGCATATCATCCTTCCTCAAGAAGAGAGTTTAACCCTGGTATAGACCTACTTCTTCACAGAAAATCTGAAAGTGCTGGCTATCGTACCCAGGACCACCGGATATGTAACCAGAAGCTCTTACCTCTAGACCATAAAGACGATATTTTTTATTATTTTTTAGAGTTCTGCCAAAACAAAAATAAAATTAAATTGTCTCCTATTCAAATGGCACCCTGAATTAAAAATAAATGGTTAAATTACCAAGCTCATGAATAATTTGAATGCTTTAATTATAATAAACTCGTATTTTATAGTAAACTATGTTTTAATTTTACTTTCTACAAATATTTTGATGCTATTAAAAACTGGTAAATATAATTTTTAAGAACCAGAACCTAATTAAGAACCGAAAATAAAAGCAATCTTTATTTTTCTAGAACCGGAACATGAACCAGAAACTTTAAAATATTGTTGGAGAACCAGAACCGATATAATTATTTTTAGGACTGGAACCAAAACCAAAACATTTAAAGTTTTGTTTGTATAACCAAAGAAGAACCAGGGCCGATAAGTATTTCAGTTCGACTCCTTGGTTCTAAGTAATCAAATCAGCACACTTTCAGATGTGAAGGTTGAGAAAGGTGGGTGAACCGGGTGATAATCCTCTTCAAAAGCATACCGATAACCACTCGTGACAGATATATGAGCTCAAAGCCAGCCAAGAAATAGTAGTAGAGAAGCAATGAAGAGGTAGGGAGAGGGAGGTTACGTTGTTGTTGACTCTGACCAGGCCGTACCATTGCAGTCATCGTGGGGCTGCGTCAGATATATTTTCAAAATCCAGGGGCAATATGGGAAGCTCCTCAGCTTGCCACTAGCTGCATGAGGTTTTAGGATGACTAAAAAGTGAAATGAAGTGCAATTAAAAAGTTAATAGAAGAAGGCATTGAATCCTAAGTTTCCCCTTTATATCCTGTTTTAATATATAAAACTATCATGTGAATATCGTTCTTATTTGGAAATTGTCGACGCATTTACATGATTTTTATTTTTAATATTGATTGAAACTAATAAATCTCCCCGAGTACTATTAGTATGCCACATATGACAACTTTACATTATTTATATTTCCAAAACTAGTGACAAGAGATGCAAAAAATTCGTACTTTGAGTAAGTTATGTGCATAAAGTATACATTTAATTAATATTTAATACACATTTTCAAGTTTGATTTGGGAAGGCACACTTGAAAATATATACCTAGTTTTTGTGTTATTAATGGGCCACACACCCCTAACTAGAATAATAAAAATTCAAAATGCAAATTACAAAGTTGGATTTCAGATGTCCTAAATTTGTGTATATTTTTTCAAATATAAAAATCTATAACGTGTTCAGTACTTAATATAACACATTAATCATCAAATTGTAATTTTAATGTTTCCCGATAACTGGACGCATATTTACAGTCGTAACACAAATATTACGATGTTTTTATCATGGTGGAATGCAAGACCGTCTAGTTTTTAATGTAATGTAATGGCTACACGTTAAATATTGACCAAATTAATCCTCCAGTAAGTCCCTAACATAGTTTTAGTACCTCGTACATTAATGGGTGATAAAGTTTTTATAGGATTATAGCTTATTAGTCTATTGAAGGGGAAATAAAGCAATCCCTGAACGCACCGATATTTTGACAGAAGGACAGAGAAAGCAAGAGAGGATGAGAGAAAACCGAAGGGGAAATGAGAAGACACGTCCGCATGGACGGAGATGACAGATTAAGTAGTATTGTCTTCCCGCAGTCCCCGACCAAATTACTCCAGCAGTCTCAACCACTTTACACCAATTTATATCCACAAACAAAGAACTGGCCGATAAATTACAGACAGTAATAACTTGTGTCACTGTAGGTTTCTCATTCACTGGGAATTAGAGGATGGTTAAAATATTTTATAGCTTGTTTTAATGTCATCTAACAAAGATTCGAACACATGGCTCCTATATGCACCGGAAGTCGTGTGGTCTAAAGGTGTTAGTTTCACATGACCCATTGTCACCGAAGAATGGAAGGTCTCGGTTCGAAACACGGCCCAGTGCATTTTGGATGGTTACCCCAAGTTATTCAATACAGTGATTTTCTCACCCTCTCTCCACAGTAATGTAGGTGAACTTCATCTAAAACTACCCTCAAACACCAAATGTACACACAAAATTTGTTTTCGAAAAATATATATGTTAGTAGTTGGTGACTTACTTCCCCTTATATATTATGTATTATTTCATCTATTTTATATATGTATATATTTATATATAATAGTTATATAATTAGTTGGTCTGTATGTTCCTCTTTAACTCTAAAACTATTTCAGCAATTGCTCTGAGATCTCGCATGGTAGCTTGTACATCCGGTTAAAACAATCATAGGCTATGGATTATCCATATAAAATAAAATAAATGTTTTTAAATATTTTATACTAAACAACATGCTCAATGTTGTATACTCCTATTGAATGTGTAATTAATTTGTAATTTCTGGCTATCTTACAGGTAGATAAAGTATTATGATCGTCAAAAAAATTGAACTCGAAATTTTGATGAATCTGTCTGGCTATCGATCTGTCTGTCCTTATGTGCATCCGACTTAAGCCTAAACTCTTTTACCTATTGCGCTAAAACATGGTATCTCGGGTATTAATAGGGTTGCCCCAAGAGATTTTTGGAATATGATATCTAACCCTAAAATTAAGGGTAGTTTACTGAAAGGCAAAAAGAGAAAAAGTCGATTTTCTCAAAATGGGATATAACGAATTTGATTAAATTTCATTTCAAAACATTTATAAATATGCCAAACAAAATGGTTACCCCCGATATTTCTGCATAATGAATTTAAGGCCTCTGGTCTGATGTGTAAATTCTCATTATTTATCATATCTCCGGAATTATTTGAGATATATGAAATTACTTATCTTGTAAATATGTAGATAAATTCAAAATACAGATATTTTATTCGAAACATAATTTTATAAAACCAATAACTTTCAAGCTAAACGCATATATAAATTTAACTTTTCGAAAACTAAAGGTAAAACATTGTGACTTTAAAAAATATTTAACTCAAAATGTTGATGGATTTCGAAGTCTCATAACCCCTTGATCCCTAAAAAGTAGTATTTGCAAAATTCCGTTGTCAGTGGGTCTTTTTAACCCCAAAATTAAGTATTTTAATAAAAAGTGAAAAAAGGAAAAAAACAATTATTTTCTCAAAATCGGCTTTAGCGATTTTGATTAAAATTCGTAATTAGGCGTTGATTTAGATTAAAAATAAACAGGATATTTTCATTTTCGCATGAAAATGACTTTTAGGGTACTTTAGAGGTATGGAAATTTCTACATCATCGTAACTATTTGAGACACTAAATAACTTATCATTGTAAAATTTTAGTACTATTAAAAAATCCTAATTTAAAATGAATTAAATTTTTTTAGTGTTATTAAAAATAAAAATAAATTATATGAGATATATTTTTATAAAACCAACAGTTTCGGAGATATTGGCAAATATATTAATACAATTTTGTGAGCTTGAGTTGTAAAGAGATACTTCTTAAGTTATAACGCAATTATTATTATTCTCAGATGCCATAGAGTAATAAATAATAAAGTCTATCAAAAAGTGTATGTTCAATTTATTTCAACCTCTTAGTGGAAATGTTTGTACAGAAATTATCTATCTCTATTAATTTAGATTCAATTGTCAATATTTACCTATTTTATTGGTCAAAATTTATAAATGAGGAATTTAAAAGCAATGCAATAACCATAAGATGTGCAACCCCTAATAAAATGTCGACAATTTTAAACCAGAAGTCGACATTTAAACCTTGAGGACCCAATATCAATATTTTATCTTTCTTGTTACCTTATAAATATTTTATCTTTCTTGCTACCTTATAGGATATTTTTATCTTTCTTGCTACCTTGTGATCGTCAAAAAAATTAAACTCATGACCCCCCAAACCTAAAAAAAGTGGTTTTTGCAATTACGTCTGTCTGTCTGTTTATGTGTCTGTCAGTCTGAACATCGGGCTGGAATCTAAAATATTTTACCGATTGGGCTAAAAGTTGGTACCTAGGATTTTCATAAAGTTGCCCCGAAGGGTTTTCTGAATTGGATATCAAAACCTAAAATTAAGGGTAGTTTACTGAAGGTCAAAAAGAGGCCAAGTATATTTTACAAAAATTGAATCTAACGATTTTGTTTAAATTTCATTTCTAAATATTTATAAATATTCTAAGCATAATGGCTACTCTCAATATTTCGGAAAAATTACTTTAAGGGCCCTGGCCTGATGAGTAAATTATATTTTGTATAATATCTCTGAAACTATTTGAGATATGAAATTAATTATCAATACAATTATATAGGTTTGTTTATAATACAAATATTTTATTTGAAGGATGTATTTATAAAACCAATAACTTTCAAGTTATATGCAAATCTATTTTTTAACTTTTCGAATACAAAAGGTAAATATTGCGACTGTAAAAAAAAAATCTAACCTGAAATGTTGATGGATATCAACGTCTCATGACCCCCCGAACTCTAAAAAGTGGTATTTGAAATGCCTTCTGTCTGTGTGTCTGTTTAAACTTAAAATTAAGAGTAGTTTAGTAAAAGGTGAAAAGAGAAAAAATCGATTTCCTCAAAATCGGCTCTAACGATTCGTATGTTGGCGTTGATTAAGATTATAAATAAACTGGCCATTTTCATTTTCCTATGGAAATGAGTTTTAGGGTACTTTACAGAAGAATAAACTTCCGTATGTCCTCAAATATTTGAGATACTAAATAACTTTTCATTGCAAAATTGTAGTACTATTAACAATAAAAAAACTTCTATATGAAATATGTTTTTATAAAACCAACAGTTTCTTATATATTGGGTAATATATTAATACAGTTTTGTGAGCTTTAATTGTAAAGAGATAGTATTTAAGTTTTAACGCAATTATTCTTCAATTCCATAGGGTAGTTAAATATAAGAAAGTTTCTCAAAAAGTTCATTGTTTTTTCTTAAACCTCCTAGGAGAAATGTTTGTAAAACAATAATCTTCCTCCATTTGGACTCAATAGTCAATATTTACATTTTTTATTAGACAAAATTTATAAATGAGGAATTTAATAGCAATGCGATGTAATGAATATTTGCAATATATAATAAAATGTCAAAAATTTTAACCGGAAGTTGAAATTTTAATATGGAGTGTTGACCCTTGTGGACCCAATATTAATCTTTTTTATCGGTCCAAACATACAAATGAGGACATTAATTATTATTAAATCAAATTATAAAATTTAAAACCGGGGCTAAAAAAAAAGGTTTTACATAAGTATAGTGCAATTTATGCTTGGTTTTACTAGTGTATATTATTTCGTTTCCCATGTATTACGAGTTTTGGATATATATCTCCTTTTTAAATAATAGGGTGAGAAATTCCGTGCGGAGTTCTGTACCATTTATTTATGTTTTTTGATCGCCAAATTAACTGCAATCCTAAGAGTAGTTACAGAATACTTTTTAATCTAAAAATCCAAAGATAAATTATTTTTTGGGTTGGTTATTTTGTATTCATTGAAAATGTGGTTTAGTTAATATAGTTTTCCAACAAAATAATTATGTTTGCTTTTAAACAAAGCGTCCTGGTTGACCTATTAATATGGTTTAGTTTTGTAATCCAATCCAGTGAAGTTCTAAATGCCTTTAACTGCTAAATTTTTTATGGTTGCTAAAGGCAGACAAATTAATAATCTAAGTGACTGTTTAGATATAATGTAACAGAGCTATTTTACAGGTAATTTTCCATGTTTGTAGATTTTGGGGATTTTTTAACTTGTAGACTATAATAGTAGGCTTACCATAGTGTTTTACTCAAAGAGAAGAATCATTGCTGGCGGAATCATATTTTTGTGTGGGGAGAGGGGCATTTGGAAACATAAAGAGTCCAAGGATCCTTTCCGAGAAATGCTGCAAAAAATATTGGTCTGCCTAGATGCTAATTGGAAAAGCCCTTTCTTTGAACATTTTAAAAACTAATAGATTATAGAAGCTTCTCAGAGTTGTTTATGTGCAGAATTTAAAATAAAATGTTTCCTCTATAAGCTATTTTAAATAGTCTTAGGTGACTTGGTGGTCTAGAGGTAAAGTGTCAGACCTCTGTGCTGGGGGCCCGGGCTTCAATCCCTGGTCCTGGCACAGATTTATCTGATAGCCAAACCCTTCCTTCACCTCTGACAAGACGCGTATTAATCACAACTTGTGAATGTGTGTAATGCCAATCCCCTCCGTGGTTCGGATCCGATGTTAAGCTGCAGGTCCTCCATTTCATCTCACAATCACCCTACGATTACACATTAACGTAAGTGTGTACAACCCAAACGGGTAGTAAGACGTTGTAGTAATAATAATAATAAGTACTCCCCAGATTTTTTAAGGCCGCTCAAGAAGCAATTTTGAATGGTGTTTGTGTGAAGATTTTTGAACATTACATTCCCCTAGAAGCCATGATAAGTATGGTCATAATGTGAATAATTTTTGAAAATTTGTTTCCTCTAGAAGCTATTTAGAGTGGTCCCTTACTGGCATATTAAAAAAAAATTGAAGTCTTGAGGTGAGAGGGGGAGAAACTGCCATATTTGTAGTCCCCTGGATGCGCCACTGAATATAAAACACTATGTAAGACTTTTTGATTGAAACGTGTTTAAAATCTGGTTGTTATAACCCCTACATATTTAAAAGGTTACTTGTTTATTAATAGTTTAATAGCTGCTTTTAGCGCTAAATGCTTAGCGTGTATCCATTGCTGATGACAGATTATTTAAATATGTTCGATGTCTTTGTTAATGTAGTTTAAAGTAGTAAATTCAGGTGATTGCTCAATGTTTTAACATTGTGGGGTGAATGAATTCTAGAAATAACTGTTTTTTATGGCAGTGTTCTTTTTGTGGATATTTATAATATGGTGATTGTTTCCATTAAACGATCGTAGATATAGTATTGTTATGAATAAGTCGAAATTAATACTAATTGGATGGATCTACCTTGATTTTAATTTGTTCTATATAATTTAATGGGGCTCTGGATAAAACTTTGCACTCTTGTTCTGCTTAATATTACAGTATTTTTGGTCATTCTTATAAAATAGTGAAACATGAGGGAATACATGTCTATTGGATACGGAGAATAATAAGTATACCTGCGTCATTACAACTTACTTTTTTTTGTTTTTTAGCATCGAATTTTACTAATCACTCAGGTGAGACGCATTACACAAATGTACTAATTACATTAAGATGTTAGGTATGAGGAAGTCTATATTCAGAGGAAGTGTACCCAAATTTGTTTGGGAGAGGATTGATAAACCACTTAGGAAAAGCCACCCTAAGTACACCTGACCGGGATTCTAACCCCGATCTACCTTTCCTCAGTGACCCTGTATATTGCGATAGTGATGCCATGCGGCCACCTAAGTGGTAAATGCCGATGGTGGAGAAGTATACCACTACCTCCCGTTGTTACAATAGCTGTACGCTACTTTTGTCGCTAACAGTAGTGGTGTAACCAGCTTCGGTGGCCACATGGTCTACGGCACTACATTAGCAGTAGACTAGACTGTTGATGACGGTGAGATCAAGGTTCGAATCTCAGTTGATTGTATTGAGGCTAGTTTTTCCTACATGGTTTTTACTCTCTCTCTCTCTCTCTCTCTCTCTCTCCACGCAAATGCAAATACACTTCCCAAAAATATTGCCCTAATAATCCCTTAAAACCATTAACGTAGTCAGTACAAAAGAGTATAACCCAAACGGGTAGCAAAACCTGGTGCTAATAAAAAAGGGGTGTTATACCTCTATAGTTATATCTGGCATTACCCGCCTCGGTGGCATAGTTGGCTAACGCGCTAGTCGTGTTGAGGTTGACTGCTGAGGACGGGGAGATCAAGGTTCGAATATCGGTTGGGTAAACTAGGGGTGGTGTTTCCTAAATGGTTTTCCACTCTCCCTCCACGCAAATGCGGGTTAACTTCCTCTAATTCAACCTTCCCAATTCCTAAATCCATTACCGTAATTAGTACTTAAAGCGTATAACCCGAACGGGTAGTAAGACGCGGTGCTAAACAATAATGATAATAATAAAAATATATCTGGAATTCTAACAGTGGCAAAACCTCTGTCAATAAAGAGGTGGCACGTAAACTGTACAGTCTAGGTTTCTAATGATAGTTCAGGATATATTTTTAAATAGCACCTACTATTTGATCTTATTCTAATAAAATGTAATATCATTCAGTGTGTCTGAAAGATAATACTAGTGTGTGTCTGGTTCCTAGACGAGCTGGTATACAGTCTGTAATATAGTTCAGGTGTGCAATGTGTCTAGAGCACTGTGTGGGTGTGGGTGTGTGTGGGTGTGTGTGGGTGTGTGGGTGTGGGTGGGTGTGTGGGTGTGTGGGTGTGGGTGTGGGTGTGTGCGTGCGTGCGTGTCGTCCCGCATGGCAATATTGTAGTAACCCACTGCTCACCTTACTGTGTCTAGGCCGGTTAAGAGAGTGAGTGGTGTAGTTATCGATCTGTTGGTAAGGTCCCGTGTGAATTATTCAGCCGTCCCCCACGCCACCGTTAGTTTGGTTGAATTGTCAAACATATGTGAGGCAGGACATGTTGTTAGGAACCCAACTATAATCGTCCGTGTATTTGTTTGCTCGCTTTAGTAACAATGTGGCGGCTGTTAACGAGTTATCCTGATTAGGACAAATGGAGCGAACACAACCCAGGACGAGAATTTACTAGATTCCGAAAAGGAACTAATTATTTTTCACTTTGATTAATATTTATTTGTTTATTTTAAGTATGTTATATATTCAGGCGGTATAATAATGATGAATATTTGTCCACGCTGAGAATCCGACCCGGAACATTCATATCGGTCGGTATGTATTCAACTGAATGAGAATTCAGGCCCTTCCTTTTCATGTAGGTCTACATCTCTATATGAGCTATTGAAGTATTTATTTACCTCATCTTGGGGTAGTTGAATGATCTAAGACGTGCGTTACCTTTGCACCTTCCCTTGTCTTGTTTATTTTTGTGCACAGCATTTTACTAGTTTTAAGGCCTATTTTCACACTAATGGGGTAAAATTGTGAAAAGGTAAAGCTTTAAGGAAAATGTTCACCAATTGTGTCAAGAGAAATGGGAAAACCATAAAGGGAGAAATACTTTCAGTTCATCCAATTGGGACTTAAGGCCCCATGTCACCATCCATTAAATATATTGAAAGAGAGACGCGTTATACCATGCGATCACCAATACAGGTTTATTCAATTTGGTGGCCGCGTGGTCTAACGCACTAAACTCATGCTGTACTAGACTGCCAAATACTAGGAGATTGGGCTTCGATCCCGATCGGGTGCAGTGTGGGTGGTTTCTCTAAATTGTTTTCTGCCCTCCTTCCACGAAAATGTGAGTGCATTTCCTCTAAATTAACCCTTCCTTAGTCCGAATCCATTAATGTAACTAGTAAATAGGTGTATAAGCTGATCAGTTGTCAGGCCAAACATGGTGCTAAAAAGAATAAAAAATGGGTTAAATATCTTTGTGTATGGGTAAATTCAGTCTGGAGCGCGTCTTCTTAATGAGTCATTGCTAAAATTGTATTCATGGAATGGCCATAAATTCATCTTTAGTGAAGTGTAGGCCGTAGAATTGTATTTTGTATTTTTTCCAAGAATATGGCCAGTTTTAAGTAATTTGGTGATATAATTAATATGTTCAGAAAGTATTTATATAGCTTGCCACTCGTGTCAGAATATAAAAAGTAAATATGTAATAAAAAGTTACTTGATTGTGTAAAACAGCTGCACATCTGTTTAAAACAATACTGTGTCTTAGAAAAGCAAATCGAAACACAAATGGCTACATTTACAAACAACAGAAGTCAACTATATTAATTTTCCTGAATATCGATCGACCTCTTTGTACGACCCAACTTAAGAAGCTAGAAGGCCGGCTTGCGGAAAATCTATAGCAACCCTTTATTATTCAGTTGGTTTATCTATTGAACACGAATATGGCCATTACGAATTGATGTAACCTTCAAACGGAAGTCCCGTTTAACAAAATAACGATTTTTAGTATCTCCCAATCATGCAAACAGCCAATTTACTCCAGTTTTAAAACTAGAAAATCGATACAGTCTTCAAAGAAAGGTACGCTTGATTGTGTCTCGATGAAGGATACAGGTCCTAAAGATTTGTCTTTCATTCTATCGATTCTCAGAGATAATTTTAAAAATGTAAACGCTAGACTACGGTAGTGGTGTCATATTTTGGCCAAAATAGAACGTCACCCACCTTCTAAACTAATGTTTGAGCTAGAGAAAAAATTGAATTTATTAATTTGGGGATATAAAATGTATTTTAAAAAAGGTTACAATGCTTTATTGTATTCATACAACCGTTTCAAACAAAGGTTTATGTAAAAAAACACGTCTTAAAAAACGTGGCTTAGAATTGAACATAACCTTTTGCCAATATTTGTTTTATTTAGGCATTAAAAATATATTTTTGCCAAGCTATAACGGTTTGTTGAAAAATTCATCCTACAGTTTCTAAGTAAAGGTTTTTGTTAAAACACGACTTACAAATAATAATGACTTCGAATAGCACCAAACCTTATTGCTAAGATCTCATTATTTAGGGATTTAATATTTATTTTTACAGTGGTAAGCCTAAAATGTTTTAGTGAAACATTAAACGCCCAGTTTCTTAATAAAGGTTTATATAACAAACAAACGTAGCATAGAACAGCACAACTAAAATTAAATACACAACCCTAGTTAAAATATATATACACTCAGATTTTAGTAGGAAGACCATTCTGGAATGCTTTTCATCCTACAAAAATACTACTATACAGTAGGATTCTGATGCGAAATTAGGCTTCCTACAAAATCAGAATATACATATTTGGTAAAGAGGAGGAATGCTAATGTAAAATATTAAATTGTTTAAGGTGTCTACAACTGGGATGGAGCTATAATCATCTAGAGACTAAATCATTGTCCGCACAGTGGCTATATAGGTAGGCTAAAAGGATATTAGGCCCTGGCTTAGCTGTGAATTTTCGCTTCTCCTATCACGTATAAAAAGATAATATTATTATTAGATAATTGTGTAACCCTGTTACAAACACTTAAAAAGAGATTGTTTGGCTCACCACTCCGGCCCCAGTTAACCTCGTCTCGGCCACGCTCCACTCCTCTCAATTCTACAAACACGTCCCGGCACTATCAACATCGAACTGACTCGATAGGCCTGGCTTCATCCCTCACCGCGACCAAGGAAAAATACGGACGATATGCGCAGTTTGGGTGCGCGTCGCCGACACTTTTCGAAGACTATCAGAATAGTATTATTATTATTATTATTATTATTATTATTATTATTATTATTATTATTAGCACCGCGTCTTACTACCCGTTCGGGTTTTACGCACTTACGCTAATGTGTAATAGTAGGGTGATTGTGAGATGAAATGGAGGACTTACAGTTTAACGTGGAATCCAAACCACGGTGGAGGCCTGGCATTCCTCATACAGAATATTGTTTGAAATAAGCATAGACTATTGGCATTTTTTCTGGAAGGTTGCTACCCCGTACCCTTTTACCCCTCCTTTGGTTCCGCGCCATGAGAGCACATGGCTTAACTTTGTCTGGTATATATATTACAGAACGATGCCCTATATATATATATAGGGCAGTGTAATGTGTACCAGCATTACAGAACGATGCCCTATATATATATATATATATCATTAGGGGAGAAAGCTTGTTGATAGAATAGGTTTACGTCGATACTATCAAAATTCCATTTGACTTTAACAATTCAAAATTACTGTCCAGGATTTCATATTTAAAGATTTATTAATTTACTGTACCTGGTCTCCTTTAAATTGCTTGTGGGTCATGGATTTTATATATATACACGGTTTGACCGAACAATTTATTTAACGTCACTTTGTGATTTATTGAGACAACTGTTTTATTTATTATATGTACTTTCTGCTTCTTCCACTTCACGGATGGTCTTATACCTTGGGGAGCTGCCATCTTGGGTCCATTATTGACTCTTGTGGCGTTATACTTTACTTTGCCGACTTTGTACATTTAAATGATTATATATTTTGTTATTTATTGGAAGTTAATTTATTAGTGTTACTATTTGCTAGATTATCTGATGTTGGTTAATTTTAGGGCCGCGAGTCGGCAGGTTTACTCTCTAATATGGGCTTCATATTTACCGTAAATGCAGCCAGTCATGGCATTTGTTTCTAAATTAAATTGTTGTTTGTTTAGAGTATGCCCAATTACAGCCGGAGAGGTATATGTTGTTAAGAACTCTTTTTTCACTGTTTGAGAACCGCCGGTGGTGGTGTGTAAATGCCTTTAACATAACTAATGCTTTTGGGTATTCTTTATTATTACTTTCATAGGATTTGTACGGAGGTCAATATAACTTCTGATTGTAAGAATTGTTTTATGTCACCGCTTAAGTACATGGGAAGGAGTCCCGCATGCTCCATAAATTATGGTTCAATGATTGTTGTTTTAAATTCCTGTGCCTAACTCTATTCATGTCTCACTCACTCACTCTTAGAAATGTTCTTGTTATGTTTTCTTTTGTACCCTCCCTAAAGATTTAGAGAAGGTAACACACACACACACAAACAAACACATACAAATAATACAGAACTTTATTAATGAGACATGTAACAGCGCACAGTATGATACATTAAGGATAGTTCATTTGGTTTCCGGTGTCCTCTGTAATAAATATAATGTGATTGTAGAGTGTAGCATCACATGTAGGTAAAGAAATACATAACAAACTGAAAACAAAACGTCCAGTGTCTTGAGCCTTGTGAGGATAAGCAAATGAGCCAATAGGGGTTAACTAAAGCAAATTACTCTTTGGGAACAATATCCAGGATCATAAAGGCTTCCAAGAAGACAATCACTAAAACTCGCCCACTACAACAAAGTGAACAGTGGTGATTCAATAATTATACAAATTTTAAGATACCCCTTGAACTGACCTCAAGAAAGAGCTCACTCGGTTTAATGTCCGTACCCCAAATAACATGACCACTAACCCATCAACTTTTGCTCTCTCAGGTTCTTAAGAAGCCTAGTTACTTAGGTATCTAGCAATGAAGCGATTAAACGCTCTATCTATGGCAACTACTAGGGAGTTAACATCATAGTCACAATGAGGTGGTATTAACCTAGTCCCTCTTATACGGGGATAATTAGCCCCAGTTAGGGCAAAATAGCTACAGCCTAAAGCTATTATGGCCACACTCACGAACAAAACTTGTCTACAAGGTATACCCAACTAGTCCAAGTACTACGCGCTTATGACATAAGGAGGCCGTCTACATGGCTTCAAATAAACTTTCAATAACGATATAAAGGCTTACTGAGAGCAGAGCCAATAATAAGTAGTAAAATACAGGATTCCATAATAACATAATACAAGATACTTAGCCAGGGCCAAAGACCTAATTAGGTCATCAAAATACATCTAGCACTCCCCACTAGTGACTCAAGACGTTCCCTTCTTGGCTATTCAAACAACATTGCCAAGCAACCAATCTAACGTTAATTAGCCACATAGCCAGTGTGATGACTCTATATATAAACATAATTCTAACATAACTCAAACTCATGCGTATAAGACGCTTAGCACAATAAACATCACAAGTAGTACATCTCGGCAAGAAACTATATCGGCTCATTGAACTATCATGCTCTAGTTGACTCTTGTGACAACTCTTGTAATATCAACCTAATTAGATCAATACTTATATACATCAATTTACCAGGGGATTGAAATAGAAAGAAACGAGCTCTTCACGACTCCCAAATAAGTTGAGCCGATGCTTAATAACCTTCCCATTACTCGTCGCTGTACTTTTATAATTACATAGCAAGAGATACACAACTCGGCGAGCAACAGTACAAACCGTACATAGACGGGAATTAGCCAGTCTGGCTAGCAAACAGTTCGTGCGAAACCCAACTCAAACATAGAAATCAGCTGTGACAGCGCAGCGTTATTGTAGCCATAGTGGTAGA
The DNA here is from genome assembly GCA_901482245.1 of Timema douglasi. Classification (NCBI taxonomy): domain Eukaryota; kingdom Metazoa; phylum Arthropoda; class Insecta; order Phasmatodea; family Timematidae; genus Timema; species Timema douglasi. The sequence goes on from CABEEJ010000154.1 coordinate 128,659, forward strand.
GCAGTCGGCGCACTTCTAGTGCACCAGCGATAGACTATGGTGGTGTTGGTGATCCAGGTGAGGTGGGATGCAGGTAACCCCTGCGGTGACTCCACCAGACTCCATTCTGGCCAGGGCCTACTCAGATTAACTGCTACAGTAGAGAAGGTACAGTTAGAGACCCGATCAGTCGTAAATTATTACAAGTTCTGTCTCTTATTTTGCTAGAGTGGTATATTAAATCAACTTCCAGACTTAGAAGGCAATAGTAAGGGGAGAAAAGGTGTCAGCTAATCCCGTCTTACAGCAACACTGCAGGTCAGAGCGATTATCAGGGGGAGGGGGGGGGGG
>CABEEJ010000154.1:129090-192876 GCA_901482245.1 Timema douglasi
AAGCGCATACGCAGTGAAAGCAGAGAGAAAGTGACAATACGAAACGAGTTAAGTTCCAACATTCCAATTTCTTGATATGTTTGATTACTGCATTTGAACGAAATTAAGCTTATAGGTGATGACCTCGAAACACACTCACATAGACATTTAGGTCAAGGAGAGACCAATCAGTAGGGTAGTTCATGAAACATAGACTATCTCTTGAGAGGTGAAAAAGTCACATGATTGTGTAAACTAATATCCATTAGATCGGCACACTTTGATCAACCTGAGTATTATTATTGAGTAATAATAAGGGGGTGGGTTACTATTGCATAAGTTATAATTGATGAAAGATAGGGAAGGAAAATGCGTCACAGATATATATAAGTTTAACAAATAAGTTTATAAAAAGCAAACAAAAAGATGTATAATTACATATGAGTGAAAATATTTTAATCCAATTAATTAAAGATAATTGTATTCTGTTATCGAGGTAGAAACATTTAGTTGGACGAACAGATATTAACACTTTGTAGACAAGGAACCAACATAAGTTAGATAGAACATTTTGTTCAGTTTAATAACTCTAGAAATAGGGATCTTCGCTCTTACTCGTACGAAGGAGCGTCTGCTTCAAATCAGCAGCGGTAAAAAATAAGAAATCTAAATTAAATTATGTGTTAGGCAATATACATAAAGACAATCTAGCCTGGCTAATACCCGACTAATACCTTAGGGTTTTAATCAAGGATGATAGTGAAACCATTGAACATAGAAACATAGTTTCAAATTCTATATTTTTAGAGTTACTAAGAAAATAAATTTAGAGATTCTGATACATGAAACTATGTGTGATGGACATAGAAAATAACGTCAGATATCCTGACACGATACACTATGTCTGTTGGACATGGAAAATAAAGCTAGACATTCTAATACAGGAAACTATGTGTGATGGACATAAAAACGGAGTTTAGAATACAATGTAGATTCTAACCAGAAGATACAGATACTTAAAGTCTCAGAAGAGGCTTTCTCTGTGACTTTGTGGTGAGACCGATGACGCCTAACCCATCGTGGCCACCAGTAGAATCTTCGGTGTTGAAGTTTAACGACTTAGTTCTTTCTCTGGTGAATTAATATAATGGAATCTAAAAATATGACTTGCAGGGAATCCGTTATATAGCAACAGAACTGCTTCGGAATTGGACTACATCAGGCGATTTAAGGGGATAAGGGAGTGGGGGTAGAGCTGCAGATTTACGCTGATTCCTCACTAGCACTTTCAGAAGGTGGGGCCAGCAGAGACAATTATCTTTCTTTTCTTCAATGTGTGTCCTTTGGTCAAGACGTGAAATTGATCGCGGTGCTGGCATGGTCCGCTGGAGCAATCTTCCTCGGAGCTTGGGGGTTTCGTGGTAGCATAAACCCACAGTGAGTTAACACCTGCCACATCTTATTAGAATATATTAGTACTTGACATATTGTTTTAATTGTCTTTATGGAATTTTAATTTTAGATGTCATATCATATCAATGAAATGCTACAGGTCTAACCATCAGTATCTGTATTAGTGTATTAGACCTTGGCCACAGATAAGGTATAGCCTACAACAGACGCTCAGCCTTGTGAGAGATTCACTGCGCTCCTTGAGCAAGATTGAGTCCTTGGGGACTGCTTGCTGGAGTTCTTATTGAAACCCTTCAAATTGTTCGTTGTAAAGGGGTGGTGGTATGAACACAATATTTCATGGAGCAGCAATCCCCGCGCCCCTTCAACTCACAACATTACCTCTTTCAATGAACAAACCTTTTCAGAAGATTAACTAGCCAACGGTATTTGAAGAATGTTTATAACTAGACCATTTGCCAATATTCGCTTGAACAAAAAAGCAGCGTTGTATTCTACGTTTTCTTTCTAATTAGCGGTCTTAGGTGGCCCATTTGGACTTTGGTTTACGGACAGAAGTGTGTGGCTACCACCTAAACTTTGCTTTCTGAAAGACAGTTATTGACACCAAGAGGATTTTTTTTTCCTAGTAAAATAATCTTAGGTGATCTGGGTTTTTTTTATGTTTGATTGCTAGCGATGTTGTCACTTGAGACTTCACGTAGCAATCCTCGTATTGAACGACGCAAGCTCTCCCAATGAGCGCAGCCACTTTAACTTGGAGGCTGTGTGTTTGTCTGTGCCCATGGAACTAAGATTGGGAGCTTAATATAGGATACTGTCTTCGATTGAGTTGGCTACCAGTTGATTTATTATATAGTCCTGTTTTGTTTAAAAAAAAAGCGTTTGTACTGTACATGTTAAATCTCTACACATTTAAAATAAGCACCCAATACTAGTTCCCTGTTCTGTCCTTCAAATTAAGTAAGAAGAGGATGTAAGTGTCTTTAAATTTTAATCAATACGAACCACGAGCATAAGCGTAAATCTTTGCTAGTTTGGTTTGCTTTTGACGGTTAAGTTGGGGTTTGAATTCTGGCCTGATGTAATAAGTTGTTTTTCTCTAAATAGTGTATCCAATCCCTTCGTGTGAATATGGACACGCTTCCTTTAAATTCTAACTTTCTCAGGCTTACCCATTAGATAAAATAAGTAAAAATAAAATGAATAAGAATAATGTTTTACATGGGGATTCGATTGAAGTTTCTTAAATTTACGTTTAATATAACTTATCCTGTCAGTGATATTATAATAAAACTTTTTATTTCAACTTCGTTTTACTTTACTGTTCCTTATTTGCGACAAGTCTTTATTAGGGGCCATACTGAAATTAATTAAGCTTCTTTTTTTTTACATAATTTTCCATCCCCTCTCCCCACCCCGTCCCTTTTCCACGTAAGGGATCGTAATATGTACTCTATCTTACGTAATTTTTTTTACGATTTTGTAAATTAGATTAGTTATATTGTTTGGTTATTTTTAGATATAAGGACTGGTGACAAAGCGATTGATATGAAATTTTATAATACTTTATCTACTGTAGTAAAGGTAGACGAGACACATCATAAGTAAATGACATTTTTTATTATTGTCATATTTTTTTCTGATTTTTTTAAGGTTTTGTCTTACCATAAAAATTGTTATAAAAAAAATTACGTAGTATGGATCCTGATAGCTCCCCATTCCCCTGTTACCCGAAAACCCCTACGTAATTTATTGTCTGCCCCTTACAAGCTATCAACAAATTAAACCTGCTAATGTAAAGAAACATGGCAATAAAGATTAATGCTTTAAGAAATCCACTAACACTTAACTGGAAAGAAAATTATGTGAAATAACCATATGGAAATAAAAAATATGTTCCTGGGTTGGTATCAAACACAGGACTCCCATCACCATTCGTGAAGACAGCTTTCCCTGTAATAGGCTTTTATAACAATAAACTTTTTAAAAGTATTGTAGATCTTAAATAAGTAGTTGTTTATTTAATTTAAATAATAGAGAATAAAATTGCTTTCTTTAATATAAGGTGGGTGCTTGTGTTATGGACATGTTCCTGATATGGCCACCCCCCTATTGTAAGTAAACTAACCAAAAAGACCACTAGATGGCATCAGCATCCAGTGAGGGGCTTCCTAATGTGTCACGTAATCATTTCCCACCCAGCCAGGTTGAGCAATATATCAGCAGTTGCCTGTTTTGTGTTTTTCGTGAGACCTCTTCTTGTTTTTCTCTGTTAAGTCTCCTCTGTTTTACGCATGCATTTCAAATACTTTTTTCGTAAATCCATCGTACTCTATTCAGTTTTGAATGCTCTTTCAATCGGTATTGTCGTTGATGGCGTATCTTTTACGAGTTGTTCATAATCAAACGATTTTCGTGAAAGCTGACCTGCTCCTTATGTGGCCTCCACCATAGCCATATCAAGTTCAGTCCACATTTATTTTTTCCCCTGAAAAAATTACTCAATAAAAACTTTTTTTGTTTCAGATATAAAATAATGTCTGACAATGTGAAGAAGAAGGGATTATGGACTGAATTGTATGTACTAGAGTGTAGATGTCAATTGTTTAAACAACTTCATTTTTCATGAAAAATTCTGTTTTTAATCCCCTTTTGATTAACAAAAAGGATTAATTTGTATCATGTTAATTCATTTTACACCAAAACCATTTGTTTTGAGCAGAACTGCACAATGAGACTGAAACAAATCAAGATATTTAGAGCATAGAACAAGGGTGGCCATATCATGTGAATATGTTCCTGATATGGCCACTAGGTAGACTTTCGGTATTTCGTTTTTTTGGACCAATAAAACTATTTTTTATGAGGAATGCAATTTTTTTATGAAAGTTCATTTGCCTTAGAACGATTTACAAAAATATTGGATTTGCTTTTTTTCTAAAATGGCAGCTAGAAAAATTCTCACATCTTAACATGGCCAGTTAACCAATGTTTATTTAACTAGAAAACGAAATGAACTCCTTAATTTACTGAACACACAGCGAATATTAGTTACGAACCGTTAATTACTATAGCAATAAATTAATATGAGATTGGGCCTACTTTTTTTTTGGCAAAACTATGCAAATGAAGTTTTTTATAAAAATGTACTCATATAACCTTTACTTAAAACTCTGAACTTTCTTTACTTAAATTATTCTAGGGCGAGGCAAAAATGTAATTAAAATATTTGCATATTTCGTGCAAACTCAATAAAAGTCTCGGCTTGTGGTCAGTGACCAACCCTACTTTATACTCTTAATTTTATCTCATATACAGTGTATTTTTGTGAAAGAAAGAAAGAGGTGGATTTGATACAATTTGCTGATAAGTACAGTTATAGTTTTTTAAATAAAATTTTCTATACATTGTTTAGTTTCATTAAAAACATAATGTCATACAATTGAATTTATAAACAAACTTTCTTATCCCAGTGTTTTATTACCATCCAAATACAGATTATTAATTAAGTGAGTGAGATTTTAAAGCAAAAAATAATAATTTCATTAATAAATAGGGTTATATTTCACAAATTGATGTACACGTTTAACTTTTTTTTTACAAAAAAAAAGTTTACTTCTGATGAATTACTAGATTAAATAAAGCATGGCTCGTTCAAATTTTTTAATACTCATGACTGAGTTGGTTAAAAAAGTAAATTCAAAGTCCAAGTGATCCTGGTTCTAATCAAACTGCAGGGTATTGAAGTAATTAATTGTGTATATATATATATATAATATATATGTGTGTGTGTGTTTGCCCTTTTACCTGAAGGATGTCGAACGGACAGCTATCAGAAGATCTGCATCGCAGATATCGGTCAAAAGAGACTAAGGTTGACTTATATGGAAGTAATTAATACCAACTTCGTAATATTATATTATAAAACAAAATTGTTATCTAAAGATTCTAATAATACTTCACTAAGGATGATGGTATAATTGGTTTTTTCGTAGTTAGTTTATTAATAAATCCTTTATGTTTTTGTTTCATGGTTATGGAAACAAGAGATATTATAGTGAAATAATATACGAAAAATTATTATATTCACACTTATATAGTCATATGACTGGCCACCAAAAATCATAAAATAAATATATGTGCTTTTTTTTAACTTAGAGAAAAAACCATACAAAATATTAGTTTTAAAATAAAAATATTTTATTTTGTAAACATATGCGCATGAACACAACCGAATAAATTTTGTATGACGTCATCAACCGCTATCACTTCGTCTGGTTCACTATCTTTATAAATATAAAGGGAGGGCAGCCTTTTAGATGCAACATTGGATCGAACTTCCATCAAATATTTAATAATTTGTGTGTGACCTGTCGGTCTAGGGGTAAGGGGTCGCACTTCTGTGCTGGGGTCCGGGATTCAATCCTCGTTCCCGGCACAGATTTACCTGATTACCAAACCCTTCCTTCACCTCTGACAAGACATCTTGAGAATGTGGGGAATGCCAGGCCTCCACCGTGGATCGGATTCCACGTTAAACTGTAGGTCCTCCATTTTATCTCACAATCACCCTACCATTACACATTATCGTAAGTGCGTATAACCCGAACGGTTAGTAAGACGTGGTGCTAATAATAATAATAATAATAATAATAATAATAATAATAATAATAATTTGAGCAAGTGTAAAATCAAACTAAAAATCTTCTTGGATTAAAATTTAAACTATTAATAATCTTATAAGCATGAAAACACATTCACATCATTAGTGTCTTGTTTGATAAATTTAGCTAATAATTTAAAACAAAGGGTAATTACATCACACGCTCTACAATTTTAAATTAACCAAGACCAAAAAACCTGTTTCAAATACCCAATTCTAGCACTATTGTCATAATACGGCTTTAAACCTCCTAGTTAAAAAAAAAATTTCACCCCAATTTACTAACTGTTCAGGCTATACTCATATTTTCTACTTACGTTAGTGAACTAGGTATGAGGAGTGTTGAATTTAGAGTAGGTGTATCCACATTTGTGGAGAGGGGGAGGGGAAAACCATTTAGGAAATTCACCCTCAGTACCGGGATTTGCATATTTCTTACATCGCCAGTATAATCTATTGCGAGAGTGACGCCTTAGGCAATGAGGTCACTGAAGCAATGGCCCCTTACTTCCTAAATTGAAATCCATACGACTACATTTCTAGTTGGTTTACCTTTTTATTAATCCACGTAAAAAGATTTTCTAAATTTAAATTAATCAAAAATATATTTTGATAAAAATAATATTGAGACTTTCATATCTACTTGAAACCAAACACAAATAAATAAGTATGGCATCATTTCAAAGTAAACCTACTGAGACAGTTATATGATTGACAGACGACTTCCATCGATCTATGTCCAATGCGATGCGTATCCACCTAAAATGGAATATTCCTACTAACATTTACTCGCTGGAGAGGATATACATCCGTTCCATTTCAATCAGTGGAGTAACAGTTCCTGTATTGCCTTTCCATTTTACTAATGGAATACCATGGCTCCTTTTTCCTCCAGTTAATATGAACTTTTAGAGAAATGCTGTATCTTCATTAAAGAGAACATAGGTTCAGTTTATTTAACTTTGGAATATAACTGGCCGTTAAGATCCAAGATGATTCGATTAACCTAATAGCTGCTTGATGAGACATTTGGTAGAATTTTGTATGTTTTCAGACCAAACAACTTTCTTAGGTTTTTTATACCACCACGTTTTACTAACCGTTCAGGTTATACGCCTATGTACTAATTACCCTAATAGGTTAGGGATTAACAAGTCTTAATTTATAGGGAATACACCCGCATTTGTGTGGAGGGAGAGTGGAAAACCATTTAGGAATAACCTCCCTCAGTGCACCCGATTGGGATCGAAACCCGATCTTCCCATCCTCGGCAGTCTAGTCTAACTCTTTATGGGCGCGTTAGATCACGTGGCCACCGAAGCGGGTAACTTTATTAGGTCTTGAAAGTTACCCCATTTATATAGATATATTCACAAGCTAGACTTACTTATACTTAAATCACTTTTGAACTAGCAAATTTAATTAAAACTAAGACAAGATAAATGCTGATGCCTTAAAGTTTGTTTTTAAATACTCATTTTTATTTAACATTTAATGCTGTGTTTATACCGTTCACCTCCCAAACACAACTACTACTTAAAATTCAAACTTGGAGACGGGAATTAATTATAAATTGGTAATACGGTTAACTTAGTTACATTGGTCTAGCACTTTTAAAAACTACTTGGATTGGAACTTATTCATATTATAGTGATCTAAAAGCTGCTATGATTTGATAAGAGTCCGTTAAACACGTTGTAAAACTTCACCATTTCTATCCACTTACCTGAATCGGTGGTCACAAGATCTATCGCGTCACACTCGTGTTAGACTGGATCATCGGTGACCGAGAGGTAAGAGTTCGATCGGGTGCACTTAGGATGGTTTTATTTTTTATTGTTCACTATACCTCTACGCAAATAAGGGTACATTGCTTTCAAATTTCTACAGTAATCAGACTTATACCATAAGCGTAATTAATATATAAATACAACCCAAATGTTATAGTAAGGCGCGATGGTTAAAAACCAAACTAGCCACGCAATCTATATCATTTATTTATTTATCATTTTATTTTACTACCTATTCGGACTGTACGCTTAAATACTAATTATTCTGATGGGCAACGCTCCCGCCCCCCTCCCTACCCCACCCCCGTTCCCCAGACTGATACTCAAACTTCGATATTGCCGTCCTTGACAGTCTGGATCAACACGAAACTGGCGCGTTAGCTAACTACGCCACCGAGGTGGATCACCATCTATTAGAATGGGCTCAGGTGGGTTGTTCTGAGAAAAAATGGTGTGTCTATATCAAGTAGTGATTGTAACAAGAGCTTATAGAATTAACACTAAATCAATTTTATTATTGCTTTAATTAGTAGTTCCCAGATTTTTAACACACGAGATATTAACGTGTTAGCCTAAGTGGTAGGGATGAAACATATAGTTCTGAAGGCATCCGCGTGGATAAAGACTGAGAAAATCACAATGATAATTTATAAACTCGTATATTTAAAAAAAATGGCCCCATTTGGAATTCCATCCCCTACTTTCTCGTCATTGAAGACATTTAACAATGCAGTCCTAACGTCCAAGACCACGTATACACCGGTACGAGAAAACGGGTGCTATGAATAACAGAAAGGAGCATTAGAAATACTTTATTGAACCTTTACTAACTTTTGCTAAGAGCTGGACCTTTGACATTTCCAATTAAAACTAAATGGCTAAAATAATTTCAATTCAATATTGTCTATCTTTATACTTGTTTGCTGATATCCTAATTCTAGTGCTCGCGTTGGATGTCAAGTATTAAGAATGTTCCTATATTGAGATACGATGGTCTACTGATGATATTACTGTGTTTATAAAATGAAGGCTTAAATAATAAGATATTATCCCTATCAAATCATTATTTTAGTGGTGTTCACGTGTCTTATAATAGACTTAAATACTACTAAAAGTAATGTAGAGAGGTTCCAAACATGATCGGCTATTTTGTCATTCTGATTTTTTCGGTGGCGTGTTGGTTGGTTGAGCCCGTGTTGGTAGCGCCTTTTGAAAAAGTGGAGGTGTTAGTGCAAGCCTTGATACTAGCAACTGGAAGTCATTTAGAGGACGTATATGGCGTTTATCTTTTGATTGGTACAGTTTCAGAACTACTAGTATAAAATAATGTTGGTAAGCTAGGTTAGGTTAGGCTAGGTTAGGTTGATCATTAACCTGATATCTCTAGTCTGCCGGAGGGAAAATAAAATAAAAATTAAATGTTTTTGAAAAGAAATAGAATAAACATTTTTTTTTAGATACAAACATTTACTTGTCTTAGAACAATAAAAATTATTTGAATGTAAAGTGAGCGCAAACACACACGGTTATTTTTCCTAGGGTGCGATCACACACGGGCGCAACCAACATGGAGTCGGTTATTTCAACTCAACTCCATGCTAGTGAAGGTGTACTTCCTCTAAAATAATTACCCTCCACATCCCTAGCCCCTTAGACTAGTCTACTGATGAAAAATTAAATAACAAAATCCAACAAGCGCAATGTTATCGAGTTTACAATGTTTGGTTTACTAATTTTGACTACTCTCTTGATCATAGTGTGGACACACTTATATACGAAATTAAATGTTTATTTATATAAATTATTGTTTCCCTGACGAATATTGTTCAATATTCAATATTTCAAATTTTTACTGCAAAAAATAATCAAACCCCTGCACGTAATATCCACACATAGCTATAGATTTTAATTCAAGAAATTGCAAAATAATGTCTATAATAATACTTTTAATGAATACAGTGACTGAGTTTCAGCTAATTTAATAGAACCCCTCCATCCTGTCCATTGAATATCGCACGTGTTATTAAAACCATCTACAATTCAGCTTCATTATTTTGCAGTAACAAATACAAAAAATATATGATATTTTGTATTTAAAAAAAATTAAAGTTTATAGCCTTTTTTCCAGAAGATATTTCAATTTTCAAAAGTAGACATCACTCTTTTATTTATCGATATTTTACCCCCTCTTTGAACCCCTACCATAGCTTAGTGCAAAGTTTTGCCTTTACAGAGTACAAAATAAAACGTGATAAGAGTTAATTCGCGGTAATATTAGAATTTTTTTAAACTAGAAATATAAAAAAAAAATGTTTCATATTATCCACGCTTGTGTATACATGGACTAAGGCATCATACTCATCTTGTGTGGTTTGTTGGCTACTTATTGGTGGGGTGGGGTTAAAACCCCGGCTGATTTTACTGAAGTGTATTTTTTAAATAATTCTTCAGTATCCCTGCACTCAAATAATGATTAATTTCATCCCTAAATTATTAGCGTAAATTTGCAGGTAGTCCAGACCAGAAGTAAGGCTTGGTGCGCGTAGAAGATAGTTCAGTATTCATCCGCTTCGCGAACATGGTTTGTCCTTCTGAAATGTGATGCATATTGAATTATTTGTTAACTCAACAAAACAAATTTGTGGGGCGGATGAATACAGAAATGTTTTCTCAGTAGCATTTCAAGTGTAAAAAAGTTAAAGTTACCATATACCGCAATACGAGTGACTCAAAATTTATCCGTGTTATCTGCATTTCACAATTTTAATGGGAAAACGATAATTAAAGTAGAGTTTTAGCGGAATTGTACTCACATTTGCATGGGTAAAACATGAGAAACTATATCACAGAAACTCTCTCAGCATATCTGACAGAGATTACAACTGACCTCTCACCCACGATCTAAACAGATTAATCAAACGTGGTTGGTGCCTAGCCTGCATACTATTCGATGTGGGTATGATAAATTATAATAAGAGATTTCATTGTTTTTATAAGCTATACAAAAAAATTGGATCACTCTATTATCGCTTTCGGCTTGATTGAAGTAATATCGACTTCCTTGTTCATAGAGTAGATAACTGCTAAACAAAAAATACACAACTTATTTTTCCAGCACAAAACCAACAAATTCTTTTAAACCTGTTCAGAAAAAATATTTATATATTTGAAAGAATGGGAAACCTCGTTTTGTTACTCAAGTAACTTCTACTAATACAATAATTCCTGGCGATAGGTTATGATGTGGTATTGGTATATTACGGCATAAGTTACGTTAGTTGGTAAGTCGTGGACTGATACAGCCATGTATTAATAATCGTGTGAACCGTGATACGTCTAGTTTTGTTTACCATTGATGGCGATGTCAGGGTTTGAATTCTTGATATGTGTAATGAGGGTGGTATATTTTTATAAAGTTCTAACCTCTCCACCTCTAAGCAAGTATTGCTACACTTCTTAAAACCTATACCTACCTCTTCCCTTACCTATTAGTTTAGTTTATGTTAGCACCCCGTCTTACTACCCTTTTGGGTTGAACGCTTATGCACTAATTACACTAATGGTTTCAGGGATTATAAAGTCTATATTTAGAGGAAGTGCACACACATGTGCATGATGGAAGAGGGAAAAACTAATATTGGAAAAATCACCCTTAGTACACCCAACTGAAATTCAAACTTTGATCTTACCATTATTGGAAATTTAGTCCACTGCGGGGGTAGCACCTCAGACCATGCGTCCAACACAGTGGTTATTAGTGTAGTTAAATTCGGGTTGGCCGACGACTAGTAGTACAATAAGTAGAAAAAAAGATGAAGATGAGTCGTTTCAGTACAGAAATACAATCCGCTTTTCATTGGAATAAACTTATATGAAAAACAATAAAAGTTACTAGATATTCTCTCATATTTTCATAATCAAGTCATGTGACCTTCAGATGTCATTTTTGATAAAAATTATCAATACCTATAAATTTATAACAAACAGACCTAATATGGTGAAATGTTATAAGTGTTCATCTCAAAAAAGTCATGATGGATTAAATAGCCATGCTATTATGTGAACTGGGTGACCTGGTGGTCTAGGGGTAAGGTGTCAGACTTCTATGCTGGTGGCCGGGGTTCAATCCTCGGTCCCGGCAAAGATTTATCTGATTACCAAACCCTTCCTTCACCTCTGACAAGACATCTTGTGAATGTGGGGAATGCCAGGCCTCCACTGTGGTTCGGATTCCACGTTAAACTGTAGGTCCTCCATTTAATCTCACAATCACCCTACCATTACACATTAGCGTAAGTGCATATAATCCGAACGGGTAGTAAGACGCGGTGCTAATAATAATAATATTATGTGAATTATTCATTACGGTTATAGTCGCATCTAAATATCATATTCCGTAAATTGAAAAATAACACTTCGACACGAGAATCAATCCCAGGGCCTTTGACTTACTGTAGTACCCCAATGTTCTAACCACTGAGCTAACCAGGAGTCACCCCATGCGCAGGGCCGCTATTCATTCATATTTTAAGTCAGAGTCTGCAATGGACGTGTGGAAATCGTCAGCTACATATGATAGATCAATTAAGATCACGAGCTATCAAATAACGCAGCCAACTCTGACTCTGGAGGGCTGTATGCTGCCAAATAGTACAGCGAAAACTGTACAAATGCGCAATATAGTGTCAAAAAATATTGTTGTGTTTTCTAAAGATACCTTCCTACGAGAATCCTACTATACTAAGATTGGATTCGTCTTCATCAGCACCGCGTAGCGATAAAATCACTCGGAGACTCCTTCCATAAGGATAATGACACATTTCCCTGAGTTCCGTTGAGTAACAGCTGTCCAATCACGAGCATCTGTTAAGACTCCGTATACCACGTTCCAAGAGACAGCCTTTCCCCTCTAACTCTTTGTGACATTGAGGAATATAGAAAACAGAGTTGTTTGAGAAGGAAACGGGGAACAGAGTGTCCTGTTGATTGATCATTCATTACAACAATGACCGGCTCCTTGGTATAGTAGTCAAAGTGCATGTTAGCTGATCCGGAAGTCCTAGATTCGATCCTAGACGCTTTCAATTATTATTTTGTAACGGAATGGGTCTGGAACGGGTTCAACTCAGTCTCATTAGGACAAATGAATGAATAAGTAGCACCTCTAGATAATAAAAATTAGATTAACGGTCGGAGGGTTAGTTGTGCCGATCATATGACACCCTTTAACATTAGAGGTTTGCACTATATTCGCCAAAAGACTGCAGCCGCTCGTTCAGTATAGCTCAATTTAGGGCTGATGCCATAAATTATTCATTGCAACAATATTAACCAACACTAATAGTAGCGTTTAACCCGAATGGGTAGTAGAACGTGGTGCTAAAAAAAAAATTAACAGTATATACTACACACTCTTTTGGTGTGTACATATTTAATATATATTTTATACAATTATTATGTTATATCAACATTTGAATTAGAAGCTATACCAAACTAGGACATCACACCTAACCTAACCTCTGACAATTAGCGCTAAAATTCAATCATTTGATTGTAGAATAAACCTTAACACTTACAGTCTCCATTCTTTCTGTAACTATCAAAGTTATCCAGACGTGTAGTCAACTTTCTTTGTGAATCAACCAATGAAAATGTCACATCAATTTGAGTTTCTCCAGACCTTATAAAGTCTAATAATAATGATGGTAATAATGGCGTATGTGGGCTACACCAATCAGTATCTCAGTCGAAAGCTCAGCAAGTATATATGTACCGTTGCCCAGGGGACGCCCGAATTTACTAATCATACATCCTTTTCATGGAGGCTCTTTCCATGTCCCGACGGGGTGAGAGGATGAAAGTAATGAATATGAAGATCTAAACCTAATTTAAGCCTAATTAACCAGACCCTGGTGACCTTAGGAAGTATTCCACTTTCGAGGAAAATCCCCCAGTTCCAGCCGGAAATAGAACCCGGGACCAGGGGCTCTAATCACTATACCACAAGGTCGGCTACCTTCTTAGATAGAGGATGTGAAACAATGTTGTGGGTAAACACACTCTATAACTCTACATAGAGTCAAACCTGAAATAATAGTTTGATTTCCTAGTAAGAATCAGGCACAGTATGAATATAGGCCAACTCTACTAGTGAATGATCCTCTAAAATACCAAAAAGCATGTGAAGGTTGATAATTGTCAAATAGAATAAACGTAAAGTAAATAAAAACGTTCAAGGTGGTTAATCCCCAACTAAAATAAACACATGAAATTAGTGAGTTGTAAAATTTTTAAAAAAATGCGTAAGGTGGTTGATTAGCCACTAAACTGAACACGTGAGGGCTGGTTAATTATTAACTAATCTAAATACCACTAAGAATCAAATAGCAAAAGCTAATATATTTGTTTTTTTAGTACGGATTTACCCACCTCTCGATACCATATTCTGAAAATTGAAAAATTACAACTGTACACGGGAATCGAGCCCGGGACCTTTGGCATAGTACGCCAATGCTCTACCACTGAGCTATCCAGGAATCAATCAGCCTGTGTCCACGATCATTCCTCACTCATATAAAAATATAATAGCTTTGGCTATTTGATTCTTAACGATATGCGATCCCTTTAAATTATAATAATTGTACAAGTGGCAGCAACAAGCCAGCTACCGAGTCGAAGATGGCTGCGTTATCTGATAGCTCGTGATCTTAATAAAATCACACATTTGTAGCCGACGATTTCCGCACGTCCATCTTAGACTATGCCTTAAAATATTAGTGAAGAATGACCCTGGGCACGGGACTATTCCTGGATAGATCAGTGGTTATAGCATTGGTGTTCTAAGCCAAAGGTCCTGGGTTAAATCCCCGTTTACAGGTGTCATTTTTCAATTTTCACAATTTAATTTAAATACGTTTAATGGCGGTTAGTTGTAGAACATTAGCTGTAGTAGTTCCTCAAATAACACACAATAATATATATTTCTACACAGTTTGTTTAAGATTGTTCTTTTATTTTGATGTAATCGTGTCATTCCTACAGTTAGACGAGCACGCAAACGTCACTGTTAGATAATATGATCCAACTAATCAAACACATGACATTAATAAAATTGTGAAATTAATTTTCAAGCATTTTTCTGTGCTATCCATTTACAAACTTTGATGATTAACCTATAGTATAAACGCCAGACAAAGATAGGTGTTGGAAAGTTTCTTAAATTACTAGAACTACTTTCATAACCAACATCAAATCATATTTTCTATAAATGTCAAAAGGGACGGAGTGTCAATGTCTAAATAAGTACATTACATGTTTAGGGTAGATAAAAACTGATATACTATAAAAATCCCTTGTTTGAAAGGATTCTTAGGCCATATTATTCAACCTTTTCTCGCTATAATCTGTCATTTTTTCGTATTACCTGACTAGTTGTCCGTTTTTACATAGGATATATCAATTTTAGTGTTTATTTTAATTAGATCCACTTCTTACTACCCACTATGGCTATATGCACTTATGTTAATGTGTAATGGTAGGGTGATTTTGAGATGAAATGGAGGACCTACAGTTTAACGTGGGATCCAAACCAGGGTGGAGGTTAGGCATTCCACATATTCACAAGTTGTGAGGAAAAATTAATGAGGTGTTTAGAAATATTATTAAATTACATTATTTATACTTATTTTTTACTACACTCAGTAATATCTCGATATTTTCCTTGATTTTAAACAAGCTACTTTTACAGGTTTTTCCTGTCTTTAACTACCATAAATTTACTATATTTACACTTTTAAATAATGGGTTCTAAGCTAGTTCATCCATAAAGTTTCAATAAATAATTCCTGACCTTTTTTTAGAGTCTAAAGTCCAGATTTTCCTGACTATAATATATAAATTTATAAAGGTGTTAAAAATCACAAATACTCAATTTTTTATGAACATAGGCAGGAATTTAATTAATTAAAAATTGTTTTAAAATGTTACCACTAAAAATGCTAAACAAAACTTCAAACTTAAAAATAATGAGCTAAGAATGCAAACAAAAACTCGGGAATAATACAAATAAATTCATTAAGTAATCCCTTTACTAATTAAAATTTTTTTAAATATCTGTATGAAATGAAAAACCTAAGCAACTAAACTCTTGCATGTCACTAGACATGAGTATTGCCTTTAATATAGCTACTTCATAAGTATTATCATTAGGTCCTTTCTGCCCCCTCCCTTTTTTAAATCTTCCCAGCATTGAAAATCATGTTCAATGTTCCCAGGTTAGTTGCAGTGAATCACCAGGAATGTACAAATAAAAAATATTGTTAATGCATTTTAATAGTGTTCGTTAATAAAATAAAGACATAAAGAAATAAAATTTAAGTTTGTTGCCCTCTTGATATTTTTGGGGACATTAGACCTGTGAATTGTGGCCTACTTTCTGTGTATAGAATTGAAACAAAATTTCTAAATTGGTATCTGAACAAATAGATTTTTTGGAGTTTGTTTATTCAAATAAAGTCCCTTAGATTGTTTGTAAATCTTAATTAATATTTATAGTAATCTAAAACGACTTTAAAATACTCTTAAATACTAGAACAAAAAAATAAATAGGTAATTTTTTAGTAAGCATAGTAGTGCACACACATACAGAGATATGGTATACCAAAAACAATTTTTTCAGAACTGTGGCCAGGTAAAAATGTAGAAGATTTTATTCAATATGTTAAGCTTGATTTCTATATAGTCCATAGGCGTATGATAAAATTAAATATAAATCTAAAATATGCTGCTACGTTAAAAAAAATGAGAATATCATTGGACTTATATCAATAATTTTATGATTAATAAAAACTAATATTTTGTGATTTTGGGCATTGATATGAATGGACCTGTACTTCTTTTTAGTATTAAATAGTAAAACAATATATTTCAAGAGCTTGAGCTGACATCTGCTCTACAGGCCAAGACTGTAACTAAATAAAATATTCCAATTCATTAACTGGTAACATTAATTATCTTACAGATTATGATTTTCTTTTTCTGTGAAGAGGTTTTAGTAGTATTTTCCTTCACCATAACGCAACAACATTGTGCTTAATAATTAATTTTAGAGCAGACGTCACATCATTTTATAAAATTAACTTTTTTCCATGTTATGACAATGGTTACAAATGTCTCTGACATTATTAGAATAAAGGTGAACTAATTATTTTCTTTAAACCTTAAAGTAGGATGAAATACATTCGTGAGATAATTCATTTGACATAAAAAAAATTAGTTTAATTACACTCAAAATTACATACAATAAATTTAGAGTCATTTCGCAAAATTCAAAATTGAGACATAACTATTGTGACAATAATATTTATATTAACTACAGTTTATTAAAAACAATTTATTTGTACAAGTATTAATACATTTATCGATAAAAGGGGTACAATACGATATACTTACCACTTGGTAAAGATGACTGCCATTCACACATGCCAATTTAAATAATATATGTCTATAAATTACAGCCGGGCATAGGAATTGAACCAGTCGTGCCAAGACAAAGATTCCTGGCTTGCTCCCCGTGTTCATATACAATTTTCTCATAAATATTTAAAATAAAATAACTAAATGAAGAAAAACTACTTATAAAGCAAAAACCATGAATCCCCTGAACGAAATGGTATTACATTTTTTCCGTGAGGTTTAAATATGTATCTTGTAATGCAAGACTACAATATAATCTTCAAAAGAAGAGAAATTTAGATAGCAATGACATATAATTTTGTGATATGTGATGCCAAACATTGCACACAATATTCGTTGGGAAATCTCAACAATTCTTGATGATTGACTCATGTCGAGGAAAGAGTACATATTCGGTACACCAACCTCACAAGCATGAACTCTCCAAATTACGGCAACCTCCCTAATATCTCATTATAAAACGTTGTATTTCCTTGATGTTTGTATAAAAAGAAAAGTCACATTGCATTATGGTTCCTCATAAGGTTCGTGGAATGCACAAAATCATGAATAGGGCCAGATGTGACCCGCAATTTTGATATACTTTATATAGGCATTTCCTTTCAATCGTTCTAAGAGACGTGATATATGAATACGTGAAAATAGATCTAGAAGCTTTCCTAGCTTTCAGGAAAATCTCTTCCGATGAAAATTTGGCTATACTTCTGCAGACAAACTCGAAGCTAACATGACCTAGGATGTTAATATATAAAAACTATATCCGGACATGAGTATGAAACCTTGTCCTCTAACTTTACACGTGAATCGCTCTACCAACTGATGTGACACACACACTAAGTGGGGTAGTATGGTTGGTAGATTTAAAATTCGAAGGTTTAAATGTCTATCATTAGGCGTTATTTTTCTAAATTAACATAATATCCCTTAATAGGGCCCTTACACGATCAGTAGACTATCAATATTAATAAAGTAATAATTAATACTGACAGTCTGACTGATCGTGTAGGGGGGAGGGGGTGGCAGTACTGATGAATTGATGGCTGGACTGACTGAAATATTGATGTGATCCGAATTTTCTGATCACATCAATCTCAGTCCATCAGTCTTGCAAGTGGTGGGAGAGACTGACAGTAAAACTGACCGTGTGTTCGAGCTCGTCAGTATTTCCTTCAGTCTCAATAGCAAACACAGACTGCCCATGCCTTTTTACTATCATCCATGTTGTTGCACGTTGCATGTGAGAGTGTAAACTGATAAAAATAAATACGCGAAGACTGACCATGCACGATTTTGATGCAAATACTGATGCATGCTGTCAATCAGACTGTCATTATTAGGACTGGCAGTCTGAATGATTGTGTAGGGACCCTATTAAAAAGGTGTTTTGTCTCATCATGACCTAGGATGTAGTACGGAATCACCAGACCAAGTCCTGTTAAGAACGCACTGTCTAATCAACGGGACAAACCATTTACACCAATTATTTACTCATACGGGGACTACCTTAGTATAGGAAGGTTCTCCAAGTATATTGGAGCATAATTTCATCTCAAGAGAGAGGTGTGTGTGTGTATGTGTGTGTGTGTGTGTGTGTGTGTGTGAGCGTAGGCTACTCTCCTGATAATAACATTCCTGGCCAAGGCAAGAGGTTTAGGGATAAGAGCTCGTCTCACACCTCGGATAGAACGTATCGTAGTTTATAAAAGTAATACAGCTCATACCAAGCATCACATAGTAGATGGGTGGTCTGAGGTTTTCATTAGAAGACAGTGAAGCTGAGACCTGTGAAATTATTTAATAATTATATTTAACTGTTAAAATTTAAATATTAATTTGAAAAAGCTATTTTATTCATCCCAATTTCATTAAGGCCAACTAAATAAGAATATTTCTTCACAAGCACGACTCGCATTTGTGGGCAGATGCACTAAATATAATATATATCTAGACTGGTTTTTCTGATTATGGGAAAGTCTGGGTTCAAATACAGGCAGGCTATACTGAAAGAGGCATTTATTTAATCATTTTCCATTCCTCCTTCACATTAATGCCAGTACATTTACTTTAAATTTTACCTACCTAATACTTACCACATTGCCGTAGTTAAAATGTGTAATCCATAGACGGAGAGAAATATAAAATTATAGGCCTTAGTGCTATTACTAGTTATGAACAAACAATAAATGTTGAGGATTTAACCCAGGTGCCCTGTCTCAGCAGACAATGGCTCTCACCTCTGAAGTGGTTAATATTGTAACAGTTTGCCTTGTTCATTAGGCGCATGAAATGTTGACACTCATTAAGTCTAATTGAACGGTGTTCGTCCACATTATGCTACGTTCATCAGTATAGTCACACCGAACATTAATTGTCCCTCATCCTCTCATGGTGCTGAATTGACATTTGAAAACAATTTATTTTTAATAAAACATAGCTCAAATAAGAGCCAATATGCACTATATGATGTATATTACGTTGACAATGAAGTATTCCGTTGAATAAAAAACATAGTCAAATGTGCTAAAGCTTAATCAAACGTTTGATGGATCTGTGTAATTGCTTTGGTAATAAAACATCGGGCAGCTGTTTGTATGTAGAGCTTTTATATACATAAACTTATGAATATACTAGTTGTATTCAGGCAGTGGTAAAAATATTTTTAATTAGTCGATACATTTAGCATTTTTGATTAAAAAATCAAATAGTGTAATTTAAAGGTCATTCAAACAATTAACTTAAATATATAAGTTCAAACTATGAAGCCTTTTCCCTACTAAGCCATGTGAATTTTTTTTTAAATATCATACCACATAATTTCTCTTTATACAAGAAATATATTATCAGTCAAAATTGAAACTTATTGTAAAATATTTCAATTACTTTTAATCATCACCCCAATAAAACGTTAAATACTAATTTTAATTAAAACAAATACATGTGGCTGACCTTTTTCTGACACAGTACTGATGTATTTAGAGATAAATGTCAAAAAGAGGTCAGCCACATGTATCTGTTTTAATTAAAATTGGTATTCAACGTTTTATTGGGGTGATAAATAAAAGTACCTCCAATATTTTACAACAAGTTTATAATTTGACTGTCAATCTGTGTTCTTATTAGTCTTTGTTTACAAGATATCTAATCTCACGATTTTAAACATAGATATACAAAATATTTAAACATTAGATATACTGTGTCATGGGATTAGTAGAAGTAGGTCAAAGTTCATAAGTTTTTTATTACCACAGCAATGATATATGAGTATCACAAAGGTGAGGTAAATGGGCCATCATAAGGTTACACTGTTCCTTCAGCCAGTGCTGATGTGTTTATCCACGCCTTGTATATCCTTATAATCCCCAAACTTCAGCAAAATTGATTGCAAAATTGTTCTCATTGTGGTACCCCCCGTTTACCCCGATTATTTTTCCTCACAGTCCTGATCCAGAGAAAATGTTTTGCTTTAAGGCTCTCTTTATGTATTAAGTTTGGTCGAATGAGTTCTTTATTTTACTTAGAATATAAAAAACTAGACCCTCACCCCCCACATTATTATTTTCAATACACATATTGAAGAATCATCATAGACTCTACCATAAAATATGAGTGACTATCAACATTTTTTTAGGAATAAATTAAATTAAAAAAAAAAATATATCCTATGTTACTCGCTGATAATTTAGCTTTATATTGGTGAAAGAATTTTTAAAATCGGTCCAGTAGTGTTTGAGTTTATCCATTACAAACAAAAAAACAAATCTTTCCTCTTTATAATATTATTAGTGTAGATATTCAACATGGCGGGAAAATAAACATAATTTAAATATATGTTTTATCACTGCTTAATTAGAGTGTTTGCTAAAGTAATGGATTTTAGTTGACTGAATCAGACCATAGCCCTTATAAAATGGGTTTTTTTCTGTGCCATGTCTTAATATCTTTTCAGGCTATATGCTTATGTAGTAATTACGTTAATGTTTTTAGGGATTGGAATGGTTATATTTATAGGAGGTATACCTGCAGTTGAAAGAAGGGAGAGTGGAAAACCAGTTTGGAAAAACCAACCTCAGCACATTCGACCGAGATTCGAACCTCGATCTCCCTGTCATCGGCAGTCTAGTCTACTGCTAAAGTAGCGTGTTGGACCACACGGCCACCGGAGCGGGTACAAAATTGTAATTGAATATAATGAGGATGTGCCGACGTTGAAAGATAGTTTTGATTGGACTCTTAAGGTTATAAATGAACAGCGGACAAAAAGCCATGCGTGAAGAGACACTTTAAAATGTTTACTTCACTTACAGAAGAAAAATGTATGTATACTTATTTAAATAGGTTACTTATATATTCTGAAAAATATTTAATTATTGTTCACACATGTCAGGTTTATTAATTTTAATTGGACTTTAATTAAGAGTGAAGACAAGATAAATAGATCATCATATGCTGAAAGTATTATATTTCAATCAAGAAAATATATAATAATTTAATTTTATACAAACATATTATTTCTGTTGGGTTTTTACCAACAAAGATTTTCAAAACAAGTTTTTGAATCATTATTTTAGAAATGTATGTAAATGTTTGTTAAATTATTCAATAGGCCTACCTTGTAATAAATAAAGAGTGGTGTTTAGAAGTTCACAAGCTGTCCGATGATTCTGTTTCAGTCATTCAAGAGTTATATTTCTTGTTTTATAATATGTTTATAAAATAGTTTAGCTATACGAGTTAGTGTTCCTCTATCACACATCACAGAATCACTTTCTTAACAATATCCCGCCGGTATAAAATCCTGTATGCCTTTTCGTTTAAATATGATAAAAAGTTCTAATTGATACAACAATTATGTCAAACTTTAAAAAAAATGTGTGTCTACCGTCCAAATATCGACATAGTTGGGTGGACAGTTCGTGGCACCCGCATATGCGGGTTAGGTGGCATTCTAACCATCAAACCAACTCAACTACTTCAATAATAGCACGCGCGCCAGATACTCCGGCCAAAACATTTCCCCCTTCCGTAGGACACTAGACGCCTTTGGACGCCGACGCCAACGTGGCACTTCGGGTAAGGTCGGAGGTCTCCGTGACACTTCGCTGTGCTTTTATGCCTTTCTCTTTGTTCCACTTTTATCGCATGTCCTCTGTGATGGGAATAATAAATCGAGAGAGGGCCGACGTCTGACAGAAAAATGTCTGGCCGTAGTTTCCAGAGAGAGCGGAGAGGGGGAAACACCAAGCGAGTGTAATTGGTCACATTTTAGATACATTAAAAAAAAAGTATATGAATTGATATTTAAAATCAATCAAAATGTCATTTTCGTTGTTATCGATTTAACTGTAGATGTTATTATAATATTCACTGAGGTAACTGTTACGTGAGCAGCTTTACATTTTTAAATCACGCTAGGCGACCAGGAAGTGTGGGGTTTGATTCCCAACTATCTTTTAAATACTTATATTTATTATTTTTAATGCTCTAACATGGTCATAAATAATTACTGTCAGGCAATATTTTATTGATGTTTTTATTAAAAGATATAACAGTGATAATATTTTTGGACTAAAATCAGGGCGGTGCTAATAGATCTCTTTAAAATATTTTAACCTTTTTTTACATTCTATATTTATTATTATTATTATTATTATTATTAGCATCCGACATAACAACCTGTTTGGGTTATAGGCAAATCCCCAATGATTTATATAATTATTTTAAGCACAAGCTAGTAGTTTTGAAACATTGATAAAATGCTGATTTGAGAAGTGTGCTCACGGTTTTGCCGGTATAAATTTAAACGGAATTTAGTGTATATTAATACCGGTACACTCTTAATATCACATTATAAATTATATCTTACAATTTAACTCATACGAGTAACTCTCATTAGATTGAAGGAATCAATGGTTTTAAGATATATATATAAACTACAACTTTAGTATTAATTTGAAGCTATGTAATTACATAGATTGTTTACGAAACACATTTACAAGAATAAAAGGCTAAATACTTAAACAATTAATTTCTTCCATAAGCTTATTTAACAATTCTTTAATTAAGATGGGATGGAAGGGGACGTGAAGAAAGGCCAGTGTTTATGCAGTTTTTATGGAAAAACATTTTTTTACTAATGTAAATAAAATATTGTTCCATTACAAACATGGAATTTAATTTTCTTCAATTGTTAACTTCAACAGTTCTTGAATATCGATCATGATCATAGTGTTATTAGGCTTTTTAAATGAAGAGAAAAAGTTGTCATTAATTTCCAGGATATCCTTTATATATATTCAAAAAATTCTGAGGTTTTCATGTGAAGAAAACTAAATTTAATGTTTGTACTGGAGCAATATTTGATTTATTTTGGGAAAAAAAAAGTTTTGCGATAAAAACTGCAAGAAAACCGACTTTTTCTCTCATCCTTTTCCATCCCACCCTAAACCGCTTCAATAGCTGAATGGTCCTAAAGCGTCATTCTCGTTTTAGACTGCTATGATAATGACAGGGAGATCGGAGTTCAAATTCCGGCGAGGCCTACTGAGGGTGTTTTTCCTAAAATTGTTTCCTACTCTTCTTCCACTCAAATGTTCCTTCTTCATCCCCGCCTGATTAGAGTAATTACTATGCATATAGCGTGAACAGGGGGTAGGACACGGGGATTAAAAATCTTTAATTTATTCGTTTTTTTTTGTTCTAATATACTTGGATTACTAATGATGGAATGAGATAGCTTAACTACCTGGAACTGAGACCCGTTTGTTGCATAAATAATACCACTTGGCGTCTACGACCAATATTATGACTATCTACATTTTAAGGTGGCACCGAGCTCACCTCAGAATCCAATGTTTACAGGTTCAAACCCATCCGAGACCGACGGATTTTTCTTGAGCTTCGGAAGGGAAGTAAAGCCATTAGTTCCATGTCGAGTGTGGCTTGTGAAATAACCGTTAAATGTATGTTAAAATGTCTTTCCTGGTAAATATTAGTATGCCCGTTAGCGCTCGCTCATAGAAATTATTACGGAACGCAATGGGGAGCCACATTTCCTGAAATCTACAGTACATGGTAATTTTACCAGATAGTGCAGGCAGCACTAACCAGCTGGAGGGATGAGTGTAAGACCAGTGAAATCACATAAAACCTTCTTTAGAGTTATTGACCTAAGAAAAATTTATACCTATATATATATGAAAATAACAGGAAATTTGTACTGGTCTGAAATAGAACTCAGAAGGCCATTGTAAGTACAAAACGAACAAAAAATATGTCACGTGAAGCACAAATCAAATATTGATATACGAGAAAATACAATTTTCTCACGATCGACAATGTAGACAATATTTTATGAACAGAGGCAGAGGGTGGACGGTTAGGTTTGGGTAGTTTTGTTCTCTCTTTCTTGTCTTCTATCGATTAGTGAGCTAATGACGCACTTCAATCATTCCCTCCCACATAGAGTAAAAGCACAATGGTTTAGTGAATGTCAAACAAATTTACTACCATCCACGCTATCGATCAGAATAAGCGATTAATACTAATTGTTTCCAAATAAATAGACATCAGACATTTATAAAAAATCGCAAACAGAGAATTCCATAAAGTACACTCCCTAATTTACAAAACCACAACAATCACTTTTTTTGACCACGTTTTAGTACCTGTGTGGGCTATCCACATTTAGAAACCCAAATGGAGCAGTGGTGAGAAAAGTATAGTTTAGGAAAAAATGTACCCATATTTACGTTAAAGGAGAATGGTAAGCTCGTCAGTACGGCCGCTTGGTGTTTTTTTAGCACTTCGTATTAATACCCGTTTGATTATATGCTTA
Organism: Timema douglasi; assembly: GCA_901482245.1. NCBI lineage: Eukaryota > Metazoa > Arthropoda > Insecta > Phasmatodea > Timematidae > Timema > Timema douglasi. Next base: position 154,247 of record CABEEJ010000154.1, read on the forward strand.
TATACCAATTACGTTAAAGGTTTTAGGGATTAAGAAGGTTATATTTATAGTAAATGTACCGGAATTTGAGTGGAGGGAAATTGGATAACCTAGTTTTGACAACCCAACCAGTACATCCGACTGAGATTCAAACTTGATCTCCCCATCATTGATAGGCACTCGGACCCCATTCTTTATCTCAGTGGTCTACAAAATGTGCTGCACGGAGCCAAAATAACATAAGTAATTAGGTTGGCAATTTTTTAAATCTAAATAAAGGTCATTCGACGAAGGCGCAACCAGAACATTTGATGTTTTCCGTTTGTTTTATACTTTTATACTTGTGACATTTAACGATCGTTATTGAAAATGTATATATATATATATATATATATATACTTATTAATGCCATTCCCTTAGGAGGCAGGCAATAAACTAACAATATAACTAAAAAACTTCGTACTTAATCAATCCTTACTAACTTTTTTCTACATGCTAATTTATTCTTAGAACTCTCAGTGTTTATCTTTTTCACATATTCATCTACAAAATTTAGTCATGTCTTACATGACCTACCCCTTCCTTTTGATTCATATACTTTACCTTTTTATATTTTTTTTGTCACTCGTTCCATACTCATCCTCTCAACATGTACAAGCTGACGTAATACACTTCTTTCACATTTACCTATTGGATTCCCTTTCAAACCGCACTCCTTCAGCACCCATTCATTACTGACTCTGTCCATACGATTTTTTCCACATACATTTCTTAGATATCTCATTCCAACCGCATTCACCGTGCTCTTGTGTTTCTTCTGACAAACCCACACTTCACATCCATAAAACAATGTTGGCGTTAACATACTTATATAATATACTGTCATCTTTGCCTCTTTTAATACTACCTTATTTTGTGAAAGTCGTTATTGAATATTCATAATATCGGAGAACATTACATGGGGGCTCAAGCACTTTTTGTTTTGGTGCAAAGGCTCCTTTGGTCTAAAATGTTTGAGAACCACTGCTCTACGTCTGACAAACTAGATGAGACTAGCTAGAGATTTATACAACATGCCTTGATAATTTTTAATGTAGCTTAGAAATAAAATCTGTATTATTTAGTTTGAATCCTTATAGCTCTCTTTACCACTTAACTAATGATACTAAACATTTCATAGGTATTCTTAAATTTTGTTAAGAGGTTCAACTACAAAAATAGGCGACCCTTTTTAGATTCTGGGTGGGGTTGGGAAGATATTTACTATTTTGTACATAGGTTCATCCTCAAAAATGGATGAGTGTGAAAATTAGGTTACTTTTCTAAGTGATATCATTTTGTAAGTTTTATGAAATAACTGTGCTAGTATGAAGAAAATGTTAAATTTCCAAATTATAAGGTGAAGTTTTATAAAAAAATAATATTACTATGAACTTTTTAAATAACAAAAAATAATTACCTCAAACATAAGACGTTCCTTTTGTAGCTTATCTGGTAGTGTTTTGGCACGACAATTACATTATATAGGCTTAAATACTTACAGTTAAGTAAAAAACTAAATAAAATAACTTTTATACATTCCTATTTTGGACCTTTATACATAAAAAGAGGAATATCGTCAATCCTGTTTAAAATATATTTGTACGAAGCCGTAATATGATGGACACAGAAATTTAGGAACTTTGAGTGGAAGTTGAAAACCTCCATAGTTTATACTAATTGCAGATGACTAGAACGTATTTGCTGAAGACAAATATAATTTGAGCTATGGAAACTCTACGAGGAATACGAAACATGAGCAAATCCGAATATCTTTCTGTGGGGTCAACTGAAACCACACCGGGGCCATAAATGGAGTGGAATAAAACAAATACCCAGGAGTAATACTAAGCAAACAAGGAAACAGCAATGACGAGATCTAGGATGGATTGAATAAAGGCAAGAAAGCCATAGAGGCACTACTCTGCTATAAATAAATAAGAAAAGAAACAAAGAAATATTTATATAGAAGCATCGTCCATTTGTAATATTTTACGGAGCGGAAGTGTGGAATATGAGTCAGTAAAATAGAAAAAAGTTAGTGGCCACAGAAATAGACCCCTTATTAAGACGAAGTTGCAGAAGATCAAAATTATCAAAAAAATAGATTCGGGAAATGATGGGCACAGTGAAGAATATTTTAAACAACATGTAGAAGAGACAATTGACATAGTTCAGACACACGAAAAGAATGTCAGAAAATAGATGGCCTCAAAAAATACTGGAGTGGACACCACCCGAGAGAATAAAGAGAGGATGGTCAAGACGAGATGATGTTACGGTTACAAAGTCCACAAGAAATATAAAAGAGGAATATTGCAACAGGGCGAATTGGAGTCTGAGACGGATAGATAGTGACAGCTCTAATAATTACGTTTATGAAATAAATGGTACGGTAAACTGCACAGACTTTCTCCAGCTTTTATCTTAAAATAGAAACAATTACTAAAAAAGCGTAATATTTGTGAAACGAGATAATAGGTACATACACTGTTGTATAAACACTACACCAAATATCATAAATGAAATAATATAACAAATACACTGTTGCTTACTTAATCTATGACACTAGGATCTAGAAACACTGTTAAAGAATAAATGAGAAAAGAGAAACATCTTTGTCCACCAAAGAGTATAAGAATCAAATTCCTTTTCAAAGATATAAATTAAAAATTATTTATATTTGTTTATAGCTAATAAATTATTGGTTTTGTAAAAATATACTTCAAATAAAATATATTTTTATCTTTAACCTTTCTACAACTTTACCATGAAAAGTTATTTCATATCTCAAATAGTTACGGGGAAATGATCAAAATTGGAAATTTTACCCATAAAAGGTAGCTTCCAAGTAGTTTTCATGAGACAATGAGAGTTACCATCTTGTTTATAATGATAAACAATGCCTAGATATGATATTTAATCAAAATCATTTGAGAGAATTTTGAGAAAATCTATGTTTTCTTTTTTTTCTCCTCAGTAAACTACCATTAATTTTAGGGTTGGATATCTTATTCTAAGAACCTCTTGGGGAGACTTTATGAACACCTCAGATACCAAGCTATTTTTGCCCAACGGTAAAATAGTTTCAACTCTAACTCGAGATACAGACAGACGAACAGACAAAAAGATGGGATTGGGAAAACCACTTTGTTTTGTTTCAGGGGATCATAAACGTCGATATTTATCAAAATCTTGTGTGATTTTTTGGCGATCACAATACTTTCTTTCTGAGGGGTTGAGAGACAGTAAAAAAGGCATATAAGTTTGAAAAGAGCAATATATCAATTAGATGTTAAAATAGATGGACAAACTTACTTCTTGACATCGCCCTAAAGTATTTTAACATTCTTATACATAAAAATAAAATAATATTAAAACAAAAAAAATACTTATAGTTCTGTTAATATTTAATTTTATAAACTAAAATTATTATAATATGAATAACAATTACACAATATTCATGAAGAACTGGATCAAATCCAGTATTTTATTAGTGCAAATCCTAATATTAGCTACGGATCTCAACTCTCTAATTCAAATCCAAGTCTTAGAAAATATGGTAAACACAAGAGGTCTACTCATACTTAGATTTATTAATCTTTAAGTTTCTATGAACAATAACAAATGTTACGGTACACTACACCGATTTTCTCGCTCATTTACCTTAAAACCTAGACAGTTACTTATAGCTCGTAAGCTATGTTAAGCGAAATATTATACATTGTTACATAAACATAATGGAAAAATGTTTCTCACATTTACCAATTAGCATGAATTAAATAATTTACACTGTTACAAAAACATCAAGGCTCACAGCAAAGAGCATAACAGGTAACCGCGCTATGACAGAAGTTATTCGTTCCTACCAAATTAGATATATGTGGATAAATGTGGATAAGCCAAACAGGTTATAAGGTGCAGCGCACATAATAAAAATCTTGTTTTTATTTTAAATTTTACCATTTAAAACTGCAAAAATATCGGAGTTTTGGGGTTCTAATCTCAACTAGGTGCACTAAGAATGGTTTTACACATATTTAATGTATATGTAATTATAGCTAACTACACCAGTGCTCACGTGGATAAAGGAGTAAGTATAACCATGTATGGTTTGTTGGTGACAGGAATGTCAAAGATTTAATCTCAGATTAGTATACTAAAGTGATATTTCCTATATGGTTTCCTATTATTCTTCCGCACCATTGCAGGAGCATTTCCTTTTAATTCTGTTTTTCTAATCCATACTCTATTAGTGTAAATATGCGTGTGTCGCGGACGGGTAGTGATATACGAAGCATGAAACCTAATAGCTAACGCTCCACTTGAACACAGTTGCTATAGATAGTCAGCGGTGTAAGTCAATATTTAAAATTAACCCTTCAGTGCTCTAGAGTTCTAGGATTATTAATTTTGTTTGCTCTTGAGCTTCCCTTGGAAGATGGGAGTAATGAATAGGCCAAGTTTACATGAGACATTTCACTCAGAACTTTTACTTCAACCACCCGAATTCGTGGGCACACAGAGTAATCATCTAACTAGTATAGTCTGGTGTCAGAGACGTGACGGGGGGAGGGGGGATGAGGCGGGGGGTTGGAGTAATTAGGGTGGAGAGGGTAAGACGTGTAGTAAAAACAACTTCATTCGATATAAATAACATTAATTCTTTATATTAAAAAAACTAAAACATTGACTTCTTGCTTAACTTAGGCCTACCTTATAGCATTTGGAATTAAAAGTTAATTGCTACACTTACAAAACTACGTAACCTGTATCTATCTTGAACTTAAATATTCTCAAAGGAACGATCAGTATCTATTATACTCCTCCATACTAGTTTAATATGAATATAATTAATATCATGAACTTGTTTTACCCAGTCCACCTCATTACACGCTATCTCTTTTAAGTCCATTCTTATGTTATCCTTCCATCTTTGTCTGGAATTTCCCATTAAGTTGGGCAATAACTACCTTGAACGCTGTACTGTATTATCCCATTCGCATTGCATCTCCTACGCATCGTTAACCTGCGAGATTCGATTACCCTAAGAATGTCTGGTGATTATCGAGACGTATGTAACTCATCATTATGTAATGTAGGGTATGTATGTATAATAATCCCTTTTTGTATCCTATATTTTCCAAAGTGCGTTGTTTTCGAATGCAATTAATTTCTTCTCGTCAAGTTAAGTATACATTTTAGCAAATGTAATTTTCTTTTTAAATATCTAGAAGATTGATAACAGCAAACTTGACAAGAAGGATTTATTATAAAATATAAATCAGCCGTTTCCAAACTCAATTTTGAAGAGTTGTTGTCTGCGTGCAGTTAGCTATTAAATAAGTGATTTGAATTATTTAATATTTTTTTTACAAATAAGAATACATTTACATTTTTTGTCCTACGAATCTACCGTTCTTGTGAATATTATAGAATATTGTTTTTTTTAAACATTCACAGATAGCTCCAGAGAAATATTCAATTAACATTAAGTAAATGCATCAGATTTTGGTTTAGAAAACGGATGCGAAACCACAAACGAATGAAAGGTAAGGGTGAACCTGACTATGGTTTAAACCCCGTACTTCCAAGGCAGTGTCAGTAGCATCAACCATTACACCTGATACTATCTACCGGTGTCTTCTTAGTAACAAATGTGACTCACCTATAAAAATGTTTGAGTACTAAATTTTAAAAGTGGAGAAATGTGTAACTTTTACCTATATATCCCTGGCTCAACAGTAATGTTGAATCTGTATAGCATGTTCTGGCGGTCTGCATGTGTTTGTGAAAAGGAAATAATATAGTTCCCATGAGAGGAGGATTCCGGCACGTTTATGTTCCATGTTATTTTTTGTGTTCGTGGACATGTAATTGTTTCATTATAAAGAGTGCATTACATTACGGTCCCCATTAGAATATTTTTCATATATACTTGGAAAGTTTCGAGTAAAAAGATTGGAATGGTTTTAGAAGTACACCTTGATTGTAAAAAAAATAGTGGCTAAAATAGTAGTAATAGAATAATATGGACTTATTTTTAATGGCACTGTGTTATATTTGTGTAGTTGTGAGTTTTTATTGTTTAAAAGTTTCTGCTAATTAAATTAAGGTCGACACGATTATGATATTAATTTTAACTTTTAATCCTAGCTTGTTAAGAGTTGGTTGCGCAATGAAACACAAGGCATTGGATGTAGACCGATAAGTATCAAACAAGAGACCTCTATCGTAATAATCACTAATCTTTCAGGCCTAGAGGTAGGAGGGAGAATGGGGTTTGAGTTTATTAAATGGAAAGGTTAGGAGATAGATCTAATACGATGGATTGTGAATAAAAGAAGAGAAAATTCCAAATTTAAATAGTTATTTTAAATAGCGTTTCATAAATTGAATTCATTAAGAGAATAACTCTTAAGGGCTAGGTTAACGGTTAGCATACCTGACTAATTCTGAAGAAATGATCACTGAATGAGTGAGTTTTGAGCCTCCAGCTTTCACCGAAGATATAATTTGTTGATTTTTTTTTAAACTAAAGCTTCTATGAGAAATTGAGGATCCACTAAACAAATAAATTATGTTGGACTTTCTTGCTCTTTGATTCATTTGTTAGTTAGTCAAACATTATATAAATCAAATATTGGGTTTATTATTATTCAATATATTTATACTTACTTATAAATTACAAATAATAGGAGTTTTTATACAGAATTTTTTAGAAATAAATACTACACATAATTTAAGAAACACTTAAATAAATGAATATTTAGTTTAGTTTTCTATAATTACAACGTTAATTTAAAATAAATAGTATGGTACACCACACAGACTTTATCACTCCTTTATCTAAAAGTGAAGATGCAGATCAGCTTATCATTTCTCAAACCTCAATTTAAAAAGGTATTTGTTTATAGTTTGGAAACTATTGGTTTTATAAATATATTTTTCAGTTATGTTATTTTTTAATTTCTCGTTATATTACAGATAAATAAGTTATTGTTATCGTCAAAAAAATCGAACTCAAGATTTTGATGAATCTCGACGTTTCATGACCCCCCGAATCCGAAAAAGTTGTTTTTGAATTTCCGTCTGTCTGTTTGTTTGTACCTCCAACTAGAGCCTAAAATATTTTACCAATTTGGCTAAAACTTGGTATCCAGCTTTATTATAGGTCCTCCACAAGGGGTTTATGGAATTGGGTATCCAACCCTAAAATTAAAAAGTCGATTTTAGATCGGCTTCAACTATTTTGATTAAATTTCATTTACAACAATTTATAGATATTCAAAACAAAATGGAGACATGTTTGTACAACAATAATCTATCTCCATTTTAGACGCAATAGTCAATATTTACATTTTCTATTGGTCAAAATTTATAAATGAGGAATTCAATAACAATGAAACATTTAATAAAAGTAAAATTTTTAACCAGAAGTCGACATTTTAATACGGAGTGTTGACCCTTGTGGACCCAAAATTGATATTTGTTATTGTTCCAAACATAAAAATGAGAATGTTAATGCTTTAAAAATAAAATTATAAAACTTAAAACTGGGACTAGATTTTTTTTTTACATAAGTATAGTCCAATTTATGTTTGGGTTTGCTAGTGTATATTATTTCGTTTTATATATATTACGAGCTTTAAGTAAATATCTCCATTTTTAAACAATAGAGTGAGAAAGTCCGTGCGGAGTTCCGTACCATTTATTTCAATTTGTAATTTTTCTACAATCTCGCAATCCTCATTTATTTCGTATCTCGTTGTGGGGCTATGATCCAAATAGTAGATAGTTGTTCATGTAAAGTACCCTCTAAGTCATCTCCCCGTAAATACGAGATGCGCCATTTTATTTATTATGTTAAACAGTGCCTAGATACGAATTTTAATCAAAAGTGTTATAGTGGGACTTTGATAAAATCGCTGTTTTCTCTCATTTACCTGATGTAAGTTTTAGGTCTAGATATACTATTCCTAAAATACCATTGAGAAACCTTATAAACACCCTAGATACAAAATTTTAGCTCTATCGGCAAAATATTTTCAGCCTTATTCCGAGATGTAGACATATAGACGGCATCGTGAAAACAACTATTTCAGGCTCAGTGGGTCGTGTAACATCGACATCCCTTAAAATATCGAATCCCACTTTTTGAAAATCATACTTCTTTTCTCTGAGGGGTCACAATAAAGTAAAAATGCATCTGGTTTTTTAAAATAATAATGTAATATTCATATATTAGTTTTCAATATTTCAATGATTTTAACTCCATATGTAAATAAATTATCCAATAGATACTTGGCTATAATTATTTAACATTACCTCCATAGAATAGAATGTATATGTATATATCCTAGAGCACGAAGATATGAAAGTATATAAGGTTCATCTATAAATAGAAAATAAACTGTATTTATATTTACACCGAAATCATTTTAGACGCACACTATTATGACTCGATAGATAGGGGACGACCATTACAGGTCTAGGGATACTTTTGTAAACTCTACGGGGTGTATAGTGTGCACTCCATTTATTTTTAAGCGTAGTAAGTAGTTTTGCCTTGACAGATTATACTATGACCGTATCTTCTAGGCTACACCATAAAGGAACCACGATAGGTAAACTTCTAACGCCACGTATAGATTCAACCACTGGGATCTAAGGTCGTGTTCTTAGTCCTAAAACTAATTCTAGATGAAGTTGTGGGATTGAGTAGATTGACAGTGAGCGTCAGAGAGAGACGATAAATGAACTGCCGTCGTTAGAATGACAGCATTGGGAGGCTTTCAATAATTAGGATTATCTAAAAATGTATTTATTATTTTATTCACAAACATATTATTCTTGTAAGCAACGCACTTCATAATCAAGTAGTATAAAATCAACAAATGATTTTTTTTTACTCTATATGGATCTTTTACCTCTGTTTTTTTAGTGTTGGCAACATAATAACAGAAATAAAATTGTAACTTGTTTGTTAAAGACAATCCATTGCTTTATTAAAAATATTAATATAAAATAACCTTAGTGATTTATTTTACTCTCTATCTTACTACCCATCCGGGCTATCCTCATATTTACTCTAGTGGGGTTGGGATGAATAAAGTAGAATTTAGAGGGAATCTTCTAGTATTTGAGGGGAGGAGGAATCGAAAAAAGGTTTAGGGAAAACTATTTTAATTACAAACAGCCTAAATTATAATCCCCACTTCTCACCACAAACAATTTGGTATATTGTGAGGTTGATACCTTATACCCGGGATGGGCAACCCTCTCAACAATGGTCACAAGTGGCGAATTGGCCATAAAAGTGTGTCTTACAATAAAATAAACTTTTTCCTGTCGGCGTGTGTTGGCTGTAACTTAATATTTCCTACATATCACTGGGAGAATCCCACTTCCTGAATGAGCCATTGATGCAACACCATCACCACCACCCTACTCCCCTTCCCAACACTTTGCTTCATCTCAGCCTTCAGACAAAAGGATTGTCGAATTTTGTATTAATTTGTCTTACATTTTCAATTTGAAGTGTTTTAATCATTTGAGTCAGAGGCAGATGACGGTATACCTGTTTGGAATAAACTTGTTCAAACAGCGTGTGTTGTTTAAAAGGTTCGATTGAGCAACCTAATTTCTCAATTTTTGCATAATGTGGGGAATTTAACTTTTCAATCTTCACACCTGTGGCTACATTGACAAATGTGGTGTCCATCTTTGTATTAGACCATACGACCATCAATGTGGTGTTGATCAAAGCAGATACATTTCTATAAATCCCGAACTGAGGCTTCCCCTAGTTTATAAAACTTGATATTTAAAAATATTTTATTATAAAAAACATACTCTTAATTTAAGCTTTTTCTTTTAGAGGTTGGGGGCTTAAATTTAGATGTATGGGGCCTTTTTAAGATCGGGTGGAAGGGGACATGAGTTAGGGTCCAAATATATTAGATTTTCTTATAATTTTTTTAACACATCATAAATAAATATTGATTAAGTAGATACGTTTAGTTTGACTATCTACGAATATAAAACCTAAAATTTCTAAAATATGTGTCACCAAATTTATCCAGGATATTTTTCTTGTCAAATACCGCTATGCTCATGATAAATATTTAATAACTATCGATATTGATATGTGTAGAAAATTAAGCTAAATTTATCATCTGAAGTAATATTATATTTAAATTGGCAAACTTATATGATAAAATCAGAAAGAAATATTGAACTTATATCAGCATCCTTCCCACCGGGCTTGGGCACTCCACCGTTAGAATACCAAAATAACATCGACATGTCGTTTGGGGATTTTCACGTTGGTTATACGTTTTTCCAATGTGTGGGATTTCCGAAGAGGCAAAAATACTCATATATTTGACATTCATTTTGATGTTTCTTGCGCGAGAAGCTACAATAAGCCTTTTCCAGAACGCCTCGAAAAAAAAACGTGTCCAGATGACTACAGAGATGTATTGAAAGATTTAACCGCGCTTCCCCTTCTTGTGACTCAGCAATATGCCTGTTTCTTTATTTCTCTATGTCTGTATCTCTTTCTAACTTTATCTTGAACGCGCACCGTTCGGTGAATTATTCATGGGCAATTTCAGCTCTCGAGTTTTTTTTAAAGTGTTTTTTTTTCTCCTTTTATTTTGTGGAGCGTAGGAGAACCATAAACCACTTCCATCATCAGATAAGCTTCACGTTATCAACATCACGCTAGGCGGCAATATGGCGATATATAACCCTTGTTTTATAGATGGGGGTTCCCATAAAATATTGGAATGTAATAACCAAGGTGATGAAGATCCATTGTTGGTCTTTTGGGCGGTTTTTACTGGTAAAGATTGAGTCCATCAAGTAGACATTATTTGTTTCCGAATCTGTATAGCGCAAGTGAAACAGTCTCTTATGTGAATTTGTCAATTTAATTAATCTTACCCTTATATTTATCATTAATATACATGTTATGTGCCACATCTCTGTTGATGGAGAGCCACGAGGGTTGACTAAAAGTTTAAAGGAGCCTAGTCTTATCACGACTGACTTATGTAATATCGTGTTTTTGCGTCTAACTACCCATCCGGGCTGTTTGCATAATTGCTATATTGAGGTCTAAATGAGGAAATACAAATTAAAGAAAATGTACTAACATTTTCACGGAGGGAGCTCGAGAAACCATTTAGGAAAAGCATCTCAGAACCCTAGACCGAGATTCGAATACTAACCTAAGTGACCAACCAGCACTTTATTATATTAACTAGTCTTTAAATATTTCAAAAAAAATTTATATTTAACATTTTATATATGTTGCGTGATTTTCAGATGATTCTATTAAGCACTTATACTGGTGAAAATAAGTCGCTCACATATTACACAAATTCAATTTTGTTACTTTCTTATCTAATGCAAACTGTTTGGAAATTCCAACTATTCTCAACCATATAATATAAATTTATAATGTTGTCACAAGATATGACGATGGTTTATGGCCTATTTTATTTTCGCCACCTGGAATCGATATTATCCTGGCACTAATGGATAAAAAATATTTAACGTGTGTGTTTCAAAACATACAGTTAGGAAAACATTACGCATTGTTAAAACATAGACGGCTTAGTCAAAGTCAAAACTTTTTTTAAAATTTCATTTTATATCATACATCGGCGGAGCTGCTACACTATTGACCTCAGGAGACCGGGGCTCAATCCAAATCAGTGAACTTAAGGGGTGGTGGTCGGCGATTTTCCATCAAAGGTTTTACGTCCTTCCCTAAGGAAATACTGACTCGTTATTTGGGGTTAATTAAACAATGTAAGGTGCATACAAGTTGTACGTAATGTGTACAAAAATATAATTACCTTTATTTTTACGGTGTCTTACATTATTTAACCATTTTTACAAAAGGACTAAATATCAACATCAATATTTAAATTTTGGTTAGAAACTCAATACTAATACTAAGTAAACTTTGGCGTCCTTTATAATGTTTACTATACTCATAAGGAAAATAAATTATTTGTTAGTAAGTTTACTTGTAAGTTATTTTCAAAAGAGTTTCGCTGTACTTTAGGGTTAATTTTGCTAATATTGTAGGGATGAGGGAGGTAAATTTAAGAGGTAGTGAAAAAGGGAAACCATTTAGTATAAAAACAGCCTCCAGGATTTAAACGGCGATCTCTCCATCTTCGGAAATCCAAGCTACTGTGAGAGGCCTTACCCATGTGACCACAGAAGAGCGTATTTGTTAGCTACAAGATATTCTTTACTGACTTTTTTTAAAACAAGGAGATCTAATGGCCAAGCTATTACTGTATTACTAATATTGAGTGTGACAAATTATAATTATTAATTTATTTAGAGCTCTTGTTCTATGTTATTAGCATGAAAAGTACTAGACTTATAACTAAGTAATAAATAAGGACAAGGTGAGACTTACGTGACAATTTAAAATAATTTTAGTATTTCAAAATTCAATTGTTGAACAACGCCAACATCAAATTTCGGTGCAAGCAAACTGAAATTCTACTCATCAAATTAGTAGGAATATTTTTATCTGAATTAATTAAACAACCATTTAATAGAATTAATACCTTAGTCATAACAAATAAAATTGCATTTGAAACTGTTCATACAAATTAAAAAATATGTTATTGTAAGTAATTCATTTTATTTTATTTAGCCAGTTTTTATTAATTTTTATTTCAACGATTTTATTTTGTTTTACGTTATTAACGTATTTGTTATGTTAATAACGTGAAATATAAGTTCATAATAAATTTATTTATATATATGTCTCTCTCTTTATATATATATATATATAGGTCTCTCTCTCTCTCTCTCTATATATATATATATATATATATAGGTATCTTTCTCTCTATATATATATATAGAGAGAGAGATTAACTAAGTCATAAATAATAAAATGTTTCTTCGAGACAAACAATATTTTATCAAATTATTATTTAAAGTAGTTTGCCGGTGATGAAGAAATCGAGGCTCAAACCCCAACCAGGTGTATTGAGGACTGTTCTAACTAAATTGTTTATCACTGTCCCTACGCAGAAATACCGCTGTAAATTTCCTTTAAATTCAACCTTACTGTAGTAAGGTGCTGTATAAAAGAGTTAAATAACTTAACTTAATTTAAACCTTTTTTGGTAGCCACGTGGTCTAAGGCATCGATTTTTCAATAAATTAGACGGCCAATGACTGGGAGATCATGGTTCAATTCCTGTTGGTTGTACTGAGGGGGGGTTTAACTGGATAATTTCACACTCTATCTCCACGCAAATGTGGGTAGACTCCTCTACATTCAACCTTCCTAATATTTAACCCGTGAGTGTAATTATTAGATAGGCCTATAACCCGAACGGTTAGTAAGACGCGGAATAACAAAAAAAACTTAATTAATTTACTGAATTTATTTTTATGTATACGTGCGCGAAACTAAATACCACAATATTTACTTTTAACAGATGTTGAAGATTTTGACAGTTGTAAATACTTGCTACTCTGCATAGGTTTTTTATTTTATTTACCAATTTGTTCCCAAGCTTACAACTACGTTCATATGGACTAAGGTAGGGGTTTCCAACTGGTGGCCCGTGATGCCTTTTTCATTTTGCGGCCCATGAAATTACTTGAAAAATTAATCTACTGTGGTATAATTGGTATTTTTAGCCGAGGAACTGAAAGTTTTGACTTGTGTGGGGAAAATCCATTAAATCTCCAACTGATGTTCATATTTAATTTCTCCCTTACAACTGGAGTATAATATTGACGTACCAAAGTTAATATATTTTGGTCGGAAAATTCGTTTAATATGTAATTATTCATGTTAATACTAACACTCCTTACTTCATTCGCGGTTAAATACCTGTTCCTATTTTTGTATATCTTGACAAAAAGTAGCTAACTATCCGATTCAATTGTGGCCCATTGGGCACTTTTAAGTTGTAAACCACTGATCTAAGGCTACCATATTTTATTTTAGGCTTTAGGGGTTAGACGAGTTTCAAATTTCTGCCAGATACATTAGTGTATAGTTTTCTAAGTGTTATTTTTAACTATTTTCCACATTTTTCCTCCATGCTAGTGTCGGTGCACTTTCTGAAACCTACCCTCCCTACGAACTTATATTAAATAGACAGGTTCTTCCTATGTCAATATTATTACAGCCTTAACATTATATACAGAGGAATGTGGGCGTAAGTGATAAGTTTACAATAATTTTCCATCCCAATGTCCTCTTCAGATGAATTATATAAATATTAGTTGAAATATATCATTTTAATTTTCGTCTAGTATAATTAAATAGATGAATATAATTCAATCTTATTGAAGTTTATGTATTTATAACCTCAGTATCATTAATTTTCCCTCGATTTTTAATGTAATAACAGAATGTCTAATTTAACCACTAAAATAAGAGTGATTGTAATTAGGAATCAAGTAATTTCGGCAGTAATAGTTCAAATTACTTCAATAGTTTTTCCTTCTAATACAGCCAGTGAGTTTATTTTTAATTACATTCATATTAAACAAATATCTGTTAGTTATATATTAGTTTATAATATTCTTATTTGAATATTTGATCAACCCCCACTATAAGCACAGGAATTTCTGAGATTAAGATTTAAAAACCAGCTTAACCTTAGACAGAACTCTCACAGCTAAAATTGTAATATCATACACCCTTGAACAGCAATCAAACTCTTAATAAGTATCCAAGGAATGAAACTAAGCCCTTCAGTCAGATTTTATAGTACTTCAAACTCTGAGGTTAATAAAGTTTTCTAGTAATCTATTATTTAATAAAGAGGCATATAGTTGGTAATTGAAGTCTAGTCTTCTAACGCTATCTGGGACTCTCCGCACGCTACTTCACTTCTGAAGTGACAGACATCTATATACACCTCCCACCCCTCTTGAGTCTCAGGGTCTGTATTCCCAAGCTCGTAATAACAAGGTCTGCAGAAAACCCTTCAAAGGAGTAAGTAGGAAACCAAGTTTAACATGTCGTGAGAAATGAGATTTTTCTATGGTCCTTAACATTAGTGGATACCTCTCTAAGAGATACCTCCACACCACTGTGTAAGACGGAGATAATGACCTTGCAGGCCCTCGGCAGCATATTTTGATACCTGCAACTCAATAGAACAGTTTTAAGAAAATATAACGTAATCCGGGAGTTCCTTAAACATAATGAGACTTAAAATGTGTCAATTTTATTAAATGTATTATTTGCTGTAATGTACTATATATTAATTGTTATAGTACTTTTAATGTAATATATTTGTTTCTAGGCTATCATGTATTCGTCTGTTTAATTTATCCGAAAATTAAAAATACCGTACACTGAAAAAAGAGAGCGCCTAAATCTGGCAACAGCTTGAAGAATAGGCCTACCTACGTACACATATGTAAAACACGCCCACCATGCGTTACTTGTCTCTCTGCTGCATTGTTCAATGTAAGCTGAATTATATTAGAATATAAAATTAAAAGCAATTAATCTCAAATTAAAACCAATATTTAGTAAATAAAAAAAACACAGAATGTCTGTTTAGAAGTATAATTATTTTTTTTAAGTTGCTGATACTGTATAACCCTAATTTCCATGTGTGTACACTGTCTAGGAACATCAAATGAGGCCCTTAACTCACTTTAAGTTGGACAGCCTTGGTCTAATATCACTCTCGTGGTAGACTAGACTGCCAATTACGGGCAAATATAGGTTCGAATCTTGGTTGTGTGTACTGAGGGTGGTTTTTACCAAAAAGGTTTCCCAATCTCCCTCCATTCAAATGCGAGTATACTTCCTCTAAATATAACCTGTTTCATGCCTAAAATAAGTAGCTTAATTAGTACATAAGCGTAGTCTATAACCCGAATGAGTAGTAAGACGTGGTGCTAAGAAAATACATATGTTTCCAAAACTGTAACTTTATCGTATAAACAAAATATAAACAAAGTCCTATGACTGTGAAATAAATCATTTACAGTAGGACCGCGTTATCCAAAACTATAGTAGCCCCGTGGCTTCTTTGGTGCTGACTGACAGCTCACAGCTTATTTCTGACAGTCTACATTTAGGTATACACCTTAATTTTACCTACATCTAGGTATATATCTAAATTTTGACTGGCAGAAGTGACAGCTGCTAAACACATGTTTTTGCAGATCATATGGTTTGGCGTAGGGGTACATAATTTGGTCCGGCAACTTTTCAAAGCCGTCAGCTGTCAGTTGTGAGCTGTCAGTCAGCACAAAAGAAGCCATGTGGCTACTATGATTGAAACAAAGCTCGTTTGGACTATCGAAAATTCGGAGAACACGGGAGGGTCAGCGAGGAGACAGAAGATTTTCACAAATTTTAAATTACAATTTTATAAAATTTAAAGGAAAACACATTGTGTGAACTAAGCTAAAATATATAAATATTTAAAGTTTATTATCATTATTTATTACAATTCTTCTTTCACTTTGAGTGTGTTGTCAATAACTATATTTCATTTGATATATTTTGGGGCTTCCCCCATGATTTCCGAAAATTATGTTGGATTATCTGGAATTTCTTACTACTGGGGTTCAGCATGACGGAGTTTTACTATTCAAGTTTTATCGTTATGTATACTACCTTTAACATGAACCATTTTTCTTAGCACCATGTCTTACTACCCGTTCGGGTTATAGACTACGCTTATGTACTAATTACGCTAATGTGATATGGATGAGGAGTTTTGAATTTAAAGTGTACTGGAATTCATGGGGAGGGAGAGTAGACCTTTTTTTAGGAAATACCACCCTCAGTACACCCGGCCGGGATTCGAACACCAATCTCCCTATCATCGGTAATCCAGTCTATTGCTAGAATCACGCCCTAGACCATGCTGCCACCAACGCGGGTAGCTTTATATTTTTTTATGGTCAAGCTTAACACCGTGACAATTGACGTCTTAAAAGGTGTAGGGTGGAAAAGGAGTTTACTTATAGTAAAAGCACCCGCAATCACATGGGGAGAGGATGGGCAAACTAAAACTAAAAATTACATTTGGAGAAAGTAGCTTCGACTTACCCATTAATTTATTGGGACTGCTTGGTTTTCTACGTATAGTTTCTGTTCATTTCTTTAATATCCAAGAGAATAAGCTTGTCTTCGCCATATTTTGTATTTATAGAAGCTAGTTGAGAGTGCGCCCTGTCTTAATACCCGCTAGAGCTATTATACTATTTGCACTAATAGGGTAGAGATGAGGACGATAAAATTTATATTAAATGTACCCACAATTGAGTGGAATGAGAGCGGGAAATAATTTATTAAAAAAACTCCTCTCATTCCTTTCTGACTGGGACTCAAGGCGTAATTTTCCCATAATCTTCAGTCCAATCGATTTAGAGAGTGGCGCCTTAGACCATGTAAACATTGAAGTGGGTTTAATATTAATATTACTATCATTTTAAAAATATATTCTTCAAGTGCGAGTGTATGAACATAAACATTAAAGGCACGTACCCATCTAAGGAATAAAAAATAAATTGCATCCACTGGTGGGGGTAAATAATCACAGCTATTTGTTTTATTCTCGGTGGTCTAGGGGTAAGGTGTCAGACTTCTGTGCTGGGGGCTTAGGGGTTCAATCCTAGGTCTCGGCACAGATTTATCTGATTGCCAAACTCTTCCTTCACCTCTAACAAGAAGTATATTAGTCACAACTTGTGAATGTGAGGAATGCCAGGCCTCCACCCCGTGGTTTGGATTTCACGTTAAACTGTAGTTCCTCCATTTCATCTCACAACCATCCTACCATTGCACATTAGCGTAAGTGCGTATAAACCGAACGGATAGTAAGACGCGATGGTAATAGTGATAATAATTTATTTTCACAATTAATTTCAACCTATTTCTTTGTCTGGCTACAAGTTGTTACAACCATCATAAAACCAGTGAGCAAGTAATAGCAAAGGAACGGACGAGCAGTAAACATATCCGCGTATCGCTCGAACACAATGTTATCACCATCAAGGCTCGGCCACGCCCAAAGTCGCGGGCTAGGGGCGTGAACATAAAGCACACATGCACAGAAACAAAGGGAAATGTTGTATTATGTATATACTTGTAATCAACAGCAGCATCTAATTACCCCGGAATCTTTGTTCGTGATCATCCGTGTGGCTGAGTGGTAACAGAGGCTGGCCACCAGTTTAAAAGATTAGTTGATCAAAGGTGAAATAATTTAACATTTACGACAATAGCGTTGGATACTTTTTGTTAAATAATGAATTTCTGGGATAATTTAGTTTGTAGGTAGAGCAACGATATAACTAAATATATTTGCTTATTGCTAAGAGATTGTTAGTTTTTAGACATCAAAGAAATTATTTTTATTACTTTCTCACTACCTTACAAGTAGAGAAAGTATTGTGATCGCCAAAAAAACTGAACTCGATATTTTGATGAATGTCGACGATTCATGACCCGCTGAATCCGAAAAAGTTGTTTTTGAATTTATGTTTGTCTGTCTGTATCTCCAACTAGAGACTAAACTATTTTACCGATCAGACTAGAACTTGGTATTTAGGGTTTTAATAGGGTGTCCCTGAGGGGTTTTTGAAATTGGATATCTAACCCTAAAATTAAGGATAGTTTGTTTACTGAAGGGCAAAATAGAAAAAATCAATTTTCTCAAAATGGGATCTAACGATTTTGATTAAATTTCATTTATAAACATTTACAAATATTCTATAAAAAATGGGTCCTCTCAATATCTCAGTAAAATGACTTTAAGGGTTTTAGTCTGAAGCATAAATTATATTTTTTTATAATATCTCCTAAACTATTTGAGATATGAAATTACTCATCATTACAAAAATGTAGGTCGCTCTATAATACAAATATTTTATTTGAAGCATATTTTTTTAAATCAATTACTTTCAAGCTATACGCAAATATATATATTTTTTAACCTTTAGAAAACAAAAGTTAAAGTATTGAGACCGTAAAAAAATCATACCTGAAATTTTGATAGATGACGCCGTCTCATGACCCCCCGAACCCTAAAAAGTGGTATTTGCAATGCAGTCTGTATGTGTGTCTGTTTAAACTTAAAATTAAAAGTTGTTTAGTAAAGGGCGAAAAGATAAAAAAAAATCTCAAAATCGGCTCTAATGATTTTGATTAAAATTCGTATCTAGGCGTTGTTTAAGATTATAAATAAACTGGATATTTTCATTTTCCCATGAAAATAACTTTTAGGGTACTTAACAGAAGCAGAAACTTCCGTATCTCCGCAACTATTTGAGATGCTAAATAACTTATCATTGTAAAATTGTAGTACTATTAAAAATAAAAAACTTTTATATCAAATATACATTTTTTATAAAACCATTAGTTTCTGAGATATTGGAAAATATATTAATACATTTTGTGAGCTTTAGTTGTAATGAGATACTACTTAAGATTTAAAGCAATTTCTCCAATGCCATAGAGTAATTAAATATAAGTAAGTCTCTAAAATTTTATGATTTTTTCCTTAAGCCTCTTAGGAGAAATGTTTGTACAACAAAGATCTATATTCATTTTAGACTCAATAGTCAATATTTACATTTTTTATTGGTCAAAATTTATAAATGAGGAATTTAATAGCAATGCGATGGCATGAAGTTTTGCAACACCTAATAAAATGTCAAATATTTTAACCGCAAGTTGAAATTCAAATACTAAGTATTGACCCTTGTGGACCCAACATTGATCTATTTTATCGGTCCAAACATACAAATGAGGACATTAATTCTTTTAAAATAAAATTATTAAATTTAAAACCAGGACTTAAAAAAAAGTTTTACATAAGTATAGTGCAGATTATGCTTGGGTTTGCTAGTGTATATTATTTCGTTTCACATATATTACGAGTTTTGGGTAAAAATATTTCCATTTTTAAACAATAGAGTGAGAAAGTCCGTGCGGAGCTCCGTATCATTTATTTTTAATAGTAATACAACTTTACAATGATTGATAAGTTATTTCCTATCTCAAATAGTTGTGGAGATATGATCAAAATTGAAAATTTCTGCTTATGTAAAGTACCATTAAAGTAATCTTTATGGGAAAACGAGTACTGATATTTTATTTGAAATGTTAAACAGTGCCTTGATACAAAATAAATCATTGGAGAGTATTTTGAGAAAATCGATTAGTTCTCTGTTTGCCCTTTTGTAACTATAGTTAATTTTAGGGTTACATATCTAATTCCAAAATATCCTCCGCAGAACCTTATTAAAAACCTAGGTACCAAGTTTTATTCCGATCTTAAAATGGTTACGGCTCTAAGTCGATATACAGGTACCAAGACAGTCAAACGTTATCGCGTAAACAAATTTTCTGTTTCAATGGGTCATTAAACGTCGATTTTATCAAAAACTTGAGTTCGACGTTTTTGACGATCACAATACTTATTTCTCCAAGGTGTCAAAAGAAACAATAATTAACGACAGTCAGACTTATGGCCGTTGGCTTAATGTTTCAATACTGTATCGTTGATCTCTTAAGATTTCCTGTGACAAGTGTCCTACAGCATGGATGTGGCGAATCGTGAACTACCTTTCAGCTCTTAGAAACTTAGCCAAGCTGACTCATCGTCTGTTTTATTTGTGCTTCCAAATTGTAAAGCATTTTTACACATAGGCTATCTATCTATTTATTTAGATTGAAATTGAAAATAACATTTGTTACCGTTTTGAGATATTCTTAATATTTTCCAAACGTAAGTTGAAATATGACAACTGGATATTGATTTGAATGACCTAGTAGTAGGGTATTTTCACTCTATTCCAAGGGCCTTGGGTTTAATTCCCGTGTTTATTAGTCATTTATATAACTTTTTCATGCAAACAGTGGAGTGCGTAAATATGAGATTCTGTTTACAAGTAGAGAAAAATAAATCGTAGCTGAGGGAATTTAGGTATATACCATTCCCTATTATTTTTAATTATGAAAACTTACTTTAGGCTTATTTCCAATATTTAATTAAATTGATGTCACTGTAAAACATGTTTAATGTCATGTAGGTCACATTTTCATGAACATAATTCCCTTTTATAAATACTTTTATCTACCCCGATGACAGTTATCAGCATTTTAGAATATTTGTAGTTTAACGATTAATCAGTTAGAGTGAAATTGTTTTTTAATCTCCCAGTTAATTACAATGTGAATGTCTGTTTAGAGCGTAGTCGTGTTTATAATTCACAGATTAATTAATTATTATTCAACTCTGGGATGGATTTATATTGAAAGGCATGTATTTATTTAACAATTTGTTTGAAAATGCGAATAAAACTAGCTAAAGGTCTCGCCTATGGGCAAGATCGTTAATTCATCGTGCTTTCAAAAGTTGTCCATTCTATTATTGAGGACTTTTTATATTATAATTAAGTTCAAGTTTAAATTTATTACTGTTAACGTGGGGATAAATTAAATTAGCTAAGATGTCATCATAAATAAAATCACTAGTTTTAGCATGTACAAATTATTACAAGTATCATCAATACTATTCGCCCCTAATAAAACATTTTTATTAATATAGAGGAAGTATTTGAGTGTACACTTAAATGTACTGTACACGACTAGTGAAGCTCAGGAGATCAAAACTGTCTTTAAGACGTGTACTAATGGTAGTATAAAGCCACTTCCGAGCCACCGATGGATGTGGTATCTATGTTAGCTCAAATGTTAACCGATGATTTACACATGTCCTTCACAGACTCTGCCTTAAGCTAAACGTGAAGAGTGACCATTAACATGGGGTGAATCCAGAATATCACAGTGGTAGATAATTAAATAGATAAATTAAGGTACAGGTTTCGACTCCCGTGCTTAGGTGTAATTTTACAAATTTACGAATTTTTATGAATATTCCATGTTTTACAAGTCGACATTACTTTGATTACAAAGACAGTCAAGCCAATTGCGATCGATGGGGTAGGAAATTTAGACTAATGATAGTTGATAGGGTGGTAATTGTTGAAACTATGGGAATTAAGGCAGTGTTTTTTGTTCAAGCACCTAATTTTGTTTACCCACTATTCCAAATATTTTTCTGTTTTAATCATTCTAACTTTAATCAACATGTTTCACTTATTTATTCTTTAGAAAGTAATAATACATCTATGCTATAAATTAAGTGTGGGATTTTATAACACGTAAGAAAATATTAATTTCAAATTGTACAATTACACATTTAGTTTCTTAGCACGTTCAGGTTAGTCTTTCAAATGTTTCCACTTTCTTTGATAACATTCTTGCAAAGGTTATATTCCGTAAATATTTCATAAAAGATTTGTAAAATAAATATTTTATAGCAGTGTGAGAAGTCCAATTTTAATTCGAGGCGAAGTCAAATCGAATTATATTAGATATCCCCGAATCGAGTCGAAGTTTAGTTATATAAAAATAGGTGGTATGTTTAATGTTGCATAAAAATTATACTTTACATAACTCTGCCAATTCAGGTAATAAATGTAATTTACAAAATGTTTTATTTCAAACATAATTCATATATTTCGTATTAAAATAATGAATTAAACTACAATCACAAAAGGAGAATTAATTGTTTTAGACATTTTTTTTGCGAATACTAATTTTCGAAGGAAATAGCAGAATAAAATGCAAAAACCCATCAATAATGTGTGTTTAAACTTTAAATAAATATAGATAATCCGGAATTTTACTTTCTAATCCAAGTTGAAGCAAACGAATATACGAAGTGAGGTCAAAGTTTTCAAATCTTCGCACACCCCTATTATTTTATAAACAATTTTAATGGATCACTAAAATTAAATCATATTCTTTTTAACTAACTCTTTTATGGATATATATGACATTGTCATATCGCCCTTAGAAGAAATGTTCATATTTATTCGAAAAAAGTAAAATCAATTAAGAGCTGAGTAGGATTCACAGCTGTCCCTAAACATAGCTAATGGTTTTAATCAAGCAAAGTACTGCGAGCTTTGTTTTAAATGTTTTTGTTGTTGCAAAATAGTGCCATCACGCCCATTTTATAAACAGTAGTCCCCATTGTATGGAAACATATAATGGGTGTTGTGAGTACCAGCTTTATAAATTAAAATTAAAAATTTTCTATTCTTTTACTATATAGAAAAATAACAACTAAACTGTTAGTGTGATATTTCATATAAGTATATCCTCTATAGAAGATTAAATGAAGTGGGGGCGAAATAAATACAGGCCCTACCTATTATTTTGAAAAAAAAAAAGTCGTTCAACCGGTAGCGCTATGATGTTATTCTTTCCTTGAATTGTAATTTGCTCTGCGTGAGCATAGTTCAATAGTAATCCCCAAGGATTTAAAATTTACACGCGGTGTTTTTTAATGGTTCATTTTTACTAATTTTTGTTTGCAAAATGTTTGTCTGTTCTCATAATATATCAGGCATGAGTTTGTAATTAAAGTAAAAATTTCTAAAACCATTTAAAAAATGAAAATAGTTTACATAAAACTGTTTCTAATTTTTAATATGAAAATTACTTATATATCTAGCCAGCCGGATGTGGAATTTTCTAATCTTTTTTTATTAAAAAAATATTAAAAATTGGAGGGAAAATGTCTTATCTTATGGGTTAGGTAATCGAGAATCAAAATAAAAAATCTGGACCGGATCCATTAAAATTATTGAACTAACTCACCGGCAGGCTGTCTTATTCGCATAGGGTATTTTACATTATATTATAAATCCATACCAGTTAAACATCATAATATAACATATAGATATATAAACTATGTATACATACGAGTATATTATAATACAATATGAAAACATATTAAAGAGTCCAGTGTTGCCACTTTTTTTTTGTGTGCAAAATATCCCACTTTTCCTAGACATTGCAGTTAGATTTCTCATTTACTCAAGAAAACTTAAGCATACAGAAATTAGATTTATTTTTTGTAAAATTGAATAATATGAAATTATATGTGGTGCTTAGAACAGAATGATTTGATTTTGATGGGCAAATATATGTAGTCACTAAGCAATTCAACGTTTAAATAGGATGAAGGATGAGTGAGATGTGTTCTGAACAGCGTTATAAGTTCTTCGATTCACATTTTTTTCTATGTAAAGGACTGCTATCTAGAGATTGTTGTTAACTGTAATAAATTAACAAATATACCAGTATTTTTTGTTTCTTATTGTAAAATTCTCTTTGTTTGAGCTATTTATTCCAGACGTAAAAATAAACTGTGTTTCCGTCTTTCTAGGTGCATTTTAGTCGATTCTTGAATTTATGTAGCATATATGTATTCGTATACATAGTACTTATGTATATATACAGTATATATATGTATTAAATAATATATATAACTTATGCTGTTGATGAAATTAATTATTGAGTCAAATATATATATTTATATATAAATAATTTTTTTTAAAATCTCTTTAACCTCACTGTTAAATTTTTTATCAAGAAAACTAGCATGTACTGGACATGTATTTCTGACAACTTACTATTACACTGCTTCCAATCTTACGGTAGGAAAAATACTCAAGTGGACTTTTACGACATTCCTTTTATAAACGGCTTTTGTCGCTATCTTTAATGGTGTCGTTAGGCCTCCAAACAACTTGACTGATTATACTTACGTAGGTAGACCCGAGTTTTTGACCCGAAGTATGACGTTTTAATTAATTTACTGTGTGGACCAGGCGCTAACGAGGCGTG
Source organism: Timema douglasi (assembly GCA_901482245.1). Taxonomy (NCBI): domain Eukaryota; kingdom Metazoa; phylum Arthropoda; class Insecta; order Phasmatodea; family Timematidae; genus Timema; species Timema douglasi. The sequence continues at coordinate 179,019 of CABEEJ010000154.1, forward strand.
GAAAAGAAACTAACGAGGAAGTTGAGTTTTCACGCATGCGTTGTAATTCTCTGTACTTAATAGAGTACAGTCTTGGACAGAACAAATTGAGACCAAGTCATAGGTTTGCAAATTCCGTAAAACTTGATATAGTGGACTCAAGTATGAATAGCCCAAAATATACCTATATTGAGGGTCCTGGGTTTAATTAACTCGTAAAGTTATAGTATAATAACCTTTAAATATAGGTGCTGATAGTTTTAACCCTAAATAGGTACTATCAAACTATTTAAAAGCGATTTAACTGCTGAAAATCCAGTTCGTATTAGGAAATTTTATTTTTGTGGGTTCTAGGTTAGAATGTTACTTAGAAGCCCATGCTTGAATTAGAAGTTCCGACACTAATCACCTAAAGGAATAATTTTTTTCAATTCTTAAAATTCATTTTTCTGCACTGCGTTTTAATACTCTTTCGGGATGTTTGCATATTTACATTAAAATGTTAGGCCTTAAGGAGGTAGTATTTAAAGTAAATGTACCTTCATTTGCGTGGAGGAAGGAAGTATGGGAAACTATTTAGGGAAAATAACCCGAGTTCAGCCAACCAATATTATAATCCTGAATTTTCCGTCGGTGGCAAACGATGCAAAACAACAATGATTCCTTTGTCCACGTGAACACTGGTGCAGGTTTAAATAATATCTATATTCAGATGGTAAATTTACTTAATACATTGCTAAGATAAATATTATTCTCACACATAAAGTAGGTCTGACAAAGTAGGCTACCAATCAGCCTATGGCGACAATGTAAAATACACCAGGCAAGTTAAATATAATTTGGTACCAACTAACCCAGGACAACAATTGAAAGTACGCACTAGAAAAATAAAGTACTAAATGGTAGTATAATTAAAATAAAAAATGCATGCCAGTCAAATAAAATAAATAGTACCTACTAAACCATGGAAACGATAGAAAACACACACCATACAAATTAATTAAAACATACCACTTGTATTATGGCAACAATGTAAATTGCACGCCAACTCAATAAGATGAATAGTAGCAACTCGTTTTATTTCAACAACGGAAATTGAACGCCAAACAAACAAAAATATTACCAAGCCTATCTTCAAAACTAGGAAACAATGGAAAATGCACACCATGCAAATAAAATAAATAATACAAACGCAGAAAGTGCCAATAATGAAAAATGCTATACAAACACACAAAATAGATTATACATTTTGTACACGTTAATATCGGCCTCTCATTACAGTTAAAAAGTCATTTCATACTCGTTCAATCCATAAATATATTTGGTCATTTTCGCAAGTCGAGACAGCTGTTTACAACATTTTTCAAAGTGACAACATTTTGGATGAATACTAAGCTGATTTTGGTAATTTTCAACTGTCATAGAGGGCTAAGATAACCTTAAACAGACTAAGCCAACTGACACTTAATGGAAATCGTCACCCGAGAATGCAAGTGTTCTATGTCCAATTTTTAACTTTTGTGTAAAAGAGCATTGAAGTTTGACCTTGTGTATAAAACCAATGTTAATAGATGACAACTCGAGCTTGTATCTCCTTTAGTAATTATTTAATAGTCTCAATTTCAACGAAGGTGTATCATATGCATTCTAAATAAACGTAAACACCAAATATCTCAAATTTAACAATTTCGGAGATAGAACACTTGCATTCTCGGGTGACGAAATGTAATCCAGACATATAAAATAGATTGTACAAACTAACATAATTGTAGCAATGTAAATATTATTTAGAAAAAACAAATGTAGGGTGACCACTGACCATATATACTGGTTTATGCGTGACATTATAATTTGTTGAGGTTATTTTCTGTCGTTCTACAGAACAGGTATTATTAGTGTACCCACTGAAACTGGTTTTAATCGGGCACATTTTAAATTAGTAACTTTGTTTAGTACTTAGATAAAATAATATTTCTAGTGGAACAGCGCTATCATAAGCAACACTACCCTAGAGTTTGATTTTTTCGAGAAGTTTTATTTACAAGTTCTAATTGACAAACATTATGTAACCTACACGTGCAATGTCAGTAAAAGTTTAAATTGTCGTCTCCTCTATACTGATATTTCCGTAATTAGAATCGTTTACACCTTGCGTGTTGATATTAATTGAAATTCACTTTAATTACAATCTTGTATTGTACACTTGGCAGTATAATAGGTCACCGTAGTTGAAGGTGGCCATGGAATCAATTATAGCTCGTTGTAGCAGGTGATTTCTCCACATCCATTACAGATTCTGTCCTAAGCTCTGACTCTGAACACAGTAATAATCCTGGACAGCTCAGTGTAAGAGCATTGGCGTGCTAAGCCAAATGTCTGGGTTCGATTATGTGTCAGTTGTAATTTTTTAATGAATTTAATCTTTTTAGAACCTTGTCTTACTATCCGTTCGGTATATATAAACCAATATACCAATTACTACAATGGGCTAGGGATGAGTAAAGTTGAAATTAGAGTAAGTGTACCTGTATTTGCGTGGATAGAGAGTGGAAAAACCATTTAGGGAAAGCCAACCTCATTGTTCTCGATCGGGATCGAACATGACCACCCCACCATCGGAAGTCTATTCTATTGCGTGATACCCGCTTCGTTTAAGTAGTTGTATAACGCGCTAGTTTTTTGTTCAGATAGACTGCCGAGGATGGGGAGATCAAGGTTAGAATCTCAGTCGGGTGAACTTGGGGTGGGTTTTCCTAAATGGTTTTCCACTCTCCCTCCACATAAATTTGGGTTCATTTTCTCTAAATTCAACCTTCCCAATTCCTAACCCATTAGCGTAATTAGTACTTAAGCGTGTAACCCGAACGGGTAGTAAGACGTGGTTTTATAATAATAATTATAATAATAATATTTGCGGGAGTGATGCCTTAGACCATGTAGCCACTGAAGTGGGTTTAGTTTGATTAATCGATGTCTACTTCATACGAACATTCTCGTAATTACAATTATCTAGATCTTGTGTGTTAATAGCAATTAAAAGTGAGTTTTATCGATAGTTTTGTGCTAAAACTATTTTTTCTTTCTTATTTTATTATCTTTTATCTATTTGCCCTATTTTTTCCTTTTTTTAACATATAGGCCTATATCATACACGGCAAAACTTACTGCAAAAAAAATCGTCTATGTTATACTTTTGTTTATTCTGCTTTTACTAAAAAAAAAGTATAGTCATCATAAATAATTATATGGTATCAAGTAAAACAATACAAACAGATAAAATATATAGTACCAAGTGAAACAATGTCAACAATGGAAATGTAATATGGACATATAAAATAGATTATCCCAACTGAAACTTGGTAACCATGGAAAGTTATATCAAGAAACATAAATAAACTAGATACATAAATCCATCCATACGAATATACCAAATAACTTTAAATTAACATTACAACGGAATTGAGCGATTAAGTCCCGGGCCTATTTCCTGAGTATGGTTACCTTTGTCCTTCAATTAAGGACATCACTTGTCAGTATTTCTATGTGTTGTTGGTTGGACAGACACCCCAAGGGGTTGTCCAATGATTACACTTTGATGCCCACTTGTAAGTCCTGGTCCCATCAAAAAATCACTGGGTGGTACCTGTTATAAGCACTAATCAAACCTATCTTGGACACTATTAGTGATAATTATTTCCAATTTGATTTAAATTGAAATTATAGCTATAGCTTTCCGAGTAACACTGGGTTTGGCGTTAAGTCTCAACAAATTTTACTTTAATGTTCACCTGTGGTGGTGAGTAAGACGCGTCGAGTTTATTTTCAGTTTCAAAGGATATAAGAGAAAAGGTGATTTCTTCCAGAAGAAGTTATAGGAAAAATTAATATATCCTTATAGATGACAAATTTTATTGAGTTTACGAATTCGACAAAGGGTTGCGACTGATTAATTAGTTGAACAATTTAAATAGTAGTAGTGTGTAGTAATACCATTTTATACGACACGATACCTTCATTTATTTTTTCAAAACATTAAATTATATTTTAACATTGATAAACAGTAAACAATTCAACTGTCTTCCTTCTTTATATACAAGGGTTCTTGGTGCCTGAATCTACAAAAGGCGTTTCTCTTATTCTTATTATTCTTATTATTTTTATTATTATTATTATTAGATCCACGTCTTTCCACCCGTTTGGGCTATACGCACTTACGCTAATGTGTGATGGTAGGGTGATTGTGAGATGAAATGAAGGACCTAGAGCTTAACGTGGAATCCGAAACACGGTGGAGGCCTGGCATTTCACACATTCACAAGTTATGATTAATACAAATCTTGTCAGAGGTTAAGGAAGAGTTTGGCAATCATATAAATCTGTGCCGGGACCGAGGATTGAACCCCGAACCCTCAGCACAGAAGTCTGATACCTTACCCCTAGACCACCAGTTCCCCGACAGTTGTTCTTATTATCCTTATCAAAGTGACAAATATCCGTTATTCCTAAATTTACCTGCCCTTTAACACTAAGGAAGTTCCAAAACAAAATCACACTACACAATATACCCAAACGCGTTTTATTTATTGTAAATAAGAGTTTAATATAGCTTCCAGCTAAACACACATGATTATCTGTAAAATTAATAGTGAAGCACTAATTAACCTATTTAAAATACGTAACCAAACGTTATAAAAGACTTGGTAGTGGTATTTATGGATGTGGAGAAGGCATTTGATAGTGAGGATAGAAATAAAGTTTGGAAAGCGATGGAAGAGGAAGAAGTGGAAAGAGGAGTTGTAATGAGAGTGAAAATCATGTATGAGGATAACAGGAGTAATGTTAAGACGGAGAGTGGTAGGACGGAGTGGTTCCAAATAAAAAACGGAGTGAAACAGGGGAGTGCCCTTTCACCATTACTATTTGTAATGGTAATGGAAATGGTCATTAACAAAGTAGTGGCAGGAAAACTCGGGGAGGAAAAAAATGAAAGCCATGATATTTGCTAATAACTTTATGGTATGTGGGGAGAAGCAAAAGGATGTACCGGAACAATTACAAGAATAAAAGGAGGAAGTAAAAGAGTGTGGAATGAAATCTAGCGTGGTAAGATCTGAATTGATGGTAATGACAACGAATAGGTTATAGCCTAATAAAGCTACAAGGTTTGATGGAAAAGAGCTGAGAAAAGTACAGAACGTAAAATATTTTGGAAGCGTGATTGAGGAGAAAGTTGGAAGTAAAGAAGATTTAATGAAAACAGGACAGCAGAGAGCTGTTCTATAGATTTGTAAGAGACATGCTATGGCAAAGACAAGTCTCCTTGAAGTGTAAGAAAGTATTGTACATACGTAGGCCTACTTTGTATCTATTGTCACATTGCAGCAGAAGCATGCACGAAGAATGTAAGAGAGTGTAGAAAAGTAGAGGCCATAGGAATGAAGTTGGTGAGGAGAATGTCAGTTGTCACGAGGAGAAACAAGATTAGGAATGAAGTTATCCAGGAAAGAGTTGGTCTATATGGAATACGTGAGATATTAGAGGACGCAAGACTGAGATGGTATGGTCATGTAATGATAATGAAAGAATAAAGGATGCCAAACAAAATTTTGGAAAGGAACATGTGGGAAAAAGACCGCAGGGGAGGCCAAGAAAGAGATAAGAGGAGCAAATAAAGTGTTCAAGTACGATCAAAAGAATGTGAGAAATTAAAGGAGGAAGATTGGTGTAAGGATAGAGGAAGTTGAAAGAATTTTATTAAACTGACCTGGCCACGGGCTGGAAATATTTGATGATGATGATGATGATGACGTGTTAAACTTTACATCAATAAACATAATAATTAAATAACAAAAAAAAGATGGTTTTCAACTATTATTATTGACTCACCCACGAAGTATATATAATAAAACATGAAGAGAGGAAGATATTTGTAAAAAATTTCAAGCCGTGTAAAAACTTACCAAACAAACAAAAAATCAAATATAGAAAACCAGCAGTATTGCAGAGGATGCATCCTAGCGTCAGAAGATATAAATAACTCAGTGAAGAATATCTTGATAATCGCGCTTCCCCATGACGCGGCAGATCTCGTAACTGTAACAGAGCTCTCGGTAGCTCGGTCCCTCGTCCAAATAATTACAAAACATGATGATTAAACTAATTATTAGGGGTTTGCGAGGTCAATAATTTCATCTTTAAACAAAGTCGAATCGAACATATGAACTATTCTCGATGCTGAACTGAAGTTCAAATATTATTTGCCAGTTGTTTAGTGATTGAAAAAAATATGTTATTGTGGTTATTTATACATAACTTTATACACTAAAATGACTTGAAATTACTTTAATTTCACAACTGTTTGTAATAGTTTGTTTTATTATGATAAATTAAGTTATAATCACAACTTACAAGTCAATTATTTCAGGTCTTATATATGAATAAACAAATAAAAAATAAATAGAAATGTAGAACATATAATATGAAATGAAGATTAGTAACTACTCCATAGTATAAATTATGCAATCAATTACAAAAGTATTATTTTATTCAAGTAAACAGAACAAAGGATTTTAGTCCAATTAAATGCAAATTTTATTGTACGTACTGTAGTAGGAAAAATGCAAAAGTCATTGTTTAAAAAATTTGTAATTGAAGTTTATTTCTCAGCGTTACTTCTCTTCCTTGCGGGGAGATCACGCCAATAGTACGTTTATTTATGTCAAATAGAAAGGAAAGTCAGATAATCGGCGGTCGGATAGTCGTGATTCTACTGTGTGTGTGTGTGTGTGTGTTTGTGTATGTAGTAAGTGATAACACAATACAGCAGAGTAATTCTTTTTTTATCCAGATGAAAACTGTCCCTTAGATCTAATTAGATCCCTTGCATATCACGTAAAATACCGAGCTACCGGGGATATGCGTAAAAAAAAGTATCTCTTATAGCCGAGCATGCATCCGCACGATACTTTTGCAGGTTTTTACCCTCACTCTTACCCTGTCGAGGGGTATTTTTCAACTCTTACTCCCACTCAGTGGGGTGGCTCCAGCTTTCCTTCTTCTTCAGTCTGCTTGGAGTTTCCCCACCCTGGTCTGCTAGAGTTATATCTTTCTTTCAAATTATACAGCATTGTAAAGTGCATAGGTTTCGACCTGACGCACACATATCACCCATCCCTAGTTTAGCTTAGTGAAAGGATTTGGTCCCTTTACTGGTTATACATTTTTATATAAAAAGAATTATGTTTGACAACATATAGATTTACTACAAAAAAAAACAGAAATAACAATATTGAGGTTTTACAATGATATTACAGGCTATACTTAGAATTTTAGTGCAGACAATAAGACTTTGTGAATTTGATTATTCTGCTGTAGCTACTAGGGCTGTATAGGAGCCGGGATACTGGATGAATTGTTCTGAAGAAGAAAATAATCAAGTAGCTACCAAAAAAATATAGGAAAAGATATATATACATATATAACTTTAAATCAGTTAAGCCACTCTGGGTTGTAAATTAAACTCTTTAAAACATTTTGTTCATTGATAAACCATAGAAAAGTTGTTGATGGTTAATAAGCAGGTGTCAACCAACTAGTACTATGGCTGGTCTCTTTCCCTACGGTACTGCCAACGCATTCTATAGTACACAAAAACTTAGTTGCAATTAAACTAAGAGTAACACTAAAACAATAGGAGCCCAAACACCGGGCAAAGAAAAAAGGGTATTATTTGCGCGAACCCCACTATGACTTTATAGCAGTTCCCCGGTTTGCACACCGAAGCTAATACCGTATGAGAAGCGTGACTACTTAACCAACACAAAATAAAGAATTCCATCAACTCAACTGAGGTATGTAATCCAGTACAGACAACCTGGTTGTAGCCATCCAAAAATTAAACTGGTGTACATGACGTTTACGGCGTCATGCGAAACATTGGGTCAAGTTAGACTAATGGAACGTGTGGAAGTTTAGCAAGTCTCTAACTAAAACATTACTGTATTCCAAAACCAAGGCTCGTAAAGTAAACACTGTACGGTAAATATACAGAGCAACATAGTCTCTAAGACTGATGTAACATACATGAAACTAGCTATTATTAGACTTGTCCCTCATTCTGGAGGGGACAATATTTAAACAACAAATAAACCTTTAAGTTAGGAAGTCAACAAGACTTGCAGTTGATCCATTGTCAATTCGACATACAAACAACACAAATGAAAATCGTCTCCGACAATATACAGAAAACTAAAAGGGTGCAAACAGACATTGCCTGTCTTTTACTACAAAAATTAATGTACATGACGTTTACGGCGTCATGCGAAACATTGGGTCAAGTTAGACTAATGGAACGTGTGGAAGTTTAGCAAGTCTCTAACTAAAACATTACTGTATTCCAAAACCAAGGCTCGTAAAGTAAACACTGTACGGTAAATATACAGAGCAACATAGTCTCTAAGACTGATGTAACATACATGAAACTAGCTATTATTAGACTTGTCCCTCATTCTGGAGGGGACAATATTTAAACAACAAATAAACCTTTAAGTTAGGAAGTCAACAAGACTTGCAGTTGATCCATTGTCAATTCGACATACAAACAACACAAATGAAAATCGTCTCCGACAATATACAGAAAACTAAAAGGGTGCAAACAGACATTGCCTGTCTTTTACTACAAAAATTAGATTCTGAGTCATAAGGACACGTTGATTACTTTGAAATACTTAATTAATTGAAGTCCGTGGTCCTATCCATGGCCGCGGTGGATCCAATGGCCCAAACTTTATAGTTGTCATCGAAGTGTGTCATCCTGTTCAAGATGGCGGTGTATCCGACGCCTCTAACTTCATGGTCGACGTGGTCTTCGATTCGTGACGATGTAGGAGTTATTCCTTCAACGCTGGGTTGCAGTAAATTGGCTCTAATGGGAACCTGCACGTGGCCCCTTATATAGTACTCAATCTGATACGGACGGAACAAAGCAGAGAAGGTGATAAATACGGGAACATAGAAAGGAGAAATACGGACGAAGGCGTGCAGAAAGAGAAATTAACAAGAGAAATCCACTTGCGGGGAAAAGGAGGAACAAGCCTCCTTGGCTCACCGCTAGAGTCTCTTGACATGGAGTGGGTCAGTGGGTCGAACTCGATATGCACTCCTTTCCTTAGTCAGGTGTTATAATGTAAGCACACGTGGCTTCCATCTTTGAAAAATTTTCTTCTACCAAGTGGCAATTCAATCGAAGAACATCTTGAAACGGTGAGTGGATATGAAAGCAACGTCTATTTAAATATCTCTGGTATGATTATATTATTTAGGGTCCATTATTATTTTTATGAGAATTTGTGACATAGATGTACTTTACTATATTTTCTTGTAGACAGCATGGCAAGCGTAAGTAAATCTATCCGACATCATCCTATGGCAAAAGGGTCTGCGTTATCGTATTTTATTCATAAATATGATATTAATCCTCTTCTCTGATAACTGCTACAGTATTTATCGAAAGACAATATTTTTAACAACCACGTGTTTCAGTTTAAGGAGACACGTAATTTAATTTGACTGCAACTAGTCAGAGAAAATGAACTTTGAGGTAGATTATTTTCTAAATATTTTAATATTGTTTCTTTTGTAAACTATTAAAATATTTATTTTTTAATTGTAGCTCTCCAACCTATCTGATTGACATGCTACATTAGTTGCAGATGTGGAGAGAGCAGTAGTAGAGGTAGCTCTCACACGTGGTAGTGAGAGAGAGTGTCAGGGACCTGTCGCTCTTCTCTCTCTCTTTTTTTATTACAACCTGACCGTTTGTTCAAACATGGGCCATTTTTTTCATAAAAAGAAGGGGATAATTTTTTTTTAAATTGTGTACTATCCGTTTCTTTTAAAGAAATTCTTTGTGATCAAATAAGTTTCACAAATATTAAAAATAAAATACACATTAAAAAAATCTTGAAATCTGGTATAAGTAAACTTTAAAAAACTGTTTAATGGAACCAGCTGGAAATGACTACCTTCTGAGATTGGAGTTTGACAAGTTGGCCCAACTGGGAGGGTGAAACAACTTGAGAGCGTGAGAAGTAAACTGAGTTAGCTCCACAATATGTACTGTACAATAATCCCAAGTCATTTAAGTATGCCATAAGTTATTCCACATGTAATAAATCATTTTGTTTTTATTAATTTACGGATGCTTAGCGTTTAATATATATTACTTTTACCTTTAGTTAAAATGCGCTAGAGGGGTAGGATTATAACGTATAAACAAACATTTGCTCTCAATTTTGACAAAATAGAGTTAGATTTTTAAAATTGTTTTATTTTCATTGAAATAATCAGTCAAAAGTGATCAGTTTCAGGAGATATTCAGATTTGACGCATGAATATTTGAAAATATTATAGTATGGTTCCACTATAGTCGATTTGTCGATTGTGGAACCTTTTATAATTGTTCAAAAGATACTAGCCACTCTAACGCATTTACATGCTCTAGTTACTTCTTTGCAGCTATCTCTGTTGATAGAAGGTATATTTATCGATATATAAAAGAAAAATTATCGTATTCTGTACCTCATTTCATTACTTGTCTTAGCTATCCAGATTTAACTACATTAATGGACTAGGGAAAAGGCAGGTAGCAAATAGAGTAAATGTTCCTTCATTTGTGTTGAGGGAGTGTGTGAAATTATTTATGAAAAACTCCCTTATTACACCCAGCTTATATTTGAACCCCGACCAACCTATCACCAGTAAACCTTACAAAATTAGTTTAATGCTTTTAATATGTATTACCACATAAGTACTTGTACATTAATTACATAATTTTATTTTAGGCCCTACTGGTCGTGTATTTTGTAGTGACAGGCTTAACATTTTCTCTAGCCTATCCTTTATTACGCCCAGCTTAAATTTGAACCCCGACCAACCTATCACCGGTAAACCTTACAAAATTAGTTTGGCGCCTTAGTCCACGTATCTACTATGCGGGCATACGTCATTTTTTTTATCTACGTCTACTGCATGCCTGTCCTCTATGCATGTTTATCACACTAATGAGGTAGGTGCCAGGACAGAAAAAATTTGAATCAGTGTACCAGCATTTTTGTGGAGCTATATTGAGAACCCATTTAGAATCAATCTCCTCTCAATACACCCAACCAGCATTCTAACTCTAACATTCCGCCAATGTGGATAAAACAGTTTTGAGGTATGAATATTGGAGTTGAATAAGATTTTCAGAAGAAAAATTAGCTCGGGCAATTCAATTAACAGAACAAAATATAGCTGCTGCGAGCCTTCATGTATAGATAGGGAAGTAAGAATAAAATGTTATTTAATGGCCAGTAGTAAGTTTATGTGAACATATTGTATAACTATCTAGATTTAGAAAGTGATGTTTAGTTCCAACAAAGTGTAATATTAAATAAATTGTCCAAATCACAATTTGTATTCTCTTCTTCCAGTTAATAGGGACTAAAACTGCCATCTCTTTCTTCAAAAGGTTGAGATGTTGTGTTTCCAAATCTATAAAATGAGCTTTCGCTTTCAGTCTGGTAAAATTCAAAAAGTAAGTAAAATTATTCACGTTTCATATTCATATTTGAATTAACAATTGTGCATTGGCTTACAGAAGAATTATTCAACAAAGCTGTGAAAAAATTAACTCTAATATGAATAAATCAGCTAATTATAGAACCAAGAGTTTAATATCTAAGTGGCGATATTTAACATTATGCAAATATTCAATATTATTTTATTTGCAAAAGGGTCGAACGATGGGTATCTCAGACTCTCAATGATGACTCTAACAACTTGATTATTATGTGGTTCCTGCCTTGGTGGTGTATTTAGCTAACGCGCAAGTTTCATTTTGAGCTAGACTGCAGAAGACGGGTAAATAGTGGTTCGAATCTCGGTCGGGTGAACTAGGGGTGATTTTTCCTTAATGGTTTTCCTCTCTCCCTCCATGCAATGCGGGCTCTCTTCCTCTATATTCATCCTTCCCAATTCCTAACCCATTAGAGTAATTAGTACTTAAGCGTATAACCTGAATGGGTAATAAGACGTGATGCAAATTATTATTATTAAAACAAATCTTATAATATTATATAAACTTTAATATCGTGTGTTGACCCGCCTCGGTGGCGTAGTTGGCTAACGCGCTTGTCGTGCTGAGCTCGACTGCTGAGGACGGGGAGATCGAAGTTCGAATCTCGGTCGGGTGAACTGGGGTGGTTTTTCCTAAATGGTTTTCCACCCTCCCTCCACGCAAATGCGGGCTCACTTCCTCTAATTCAACCTTTCCAATTCCTAATCCATTAGAGTAATTAGTACTTAAAGCGTATAACCCGAACGGTTAGTAAGACGTGGTGCTAAATATATTATTACATTGGTTTTAATCATATTTAAACCTAGTTTTGTCTTCGTCCAACACCTTAGTGCATTTCAGCGCGTTTTCCTACTGAACCAAGAGGTTCGTGTTTGTCTCCCGTCATGACCAAAATATTTATAATTGGTTAAATATATGTTTCATCCCTGATAATGATAAAATGATAAAATAATTTCTAAGGAAATATATTGTTTCTGTTAATAATTACGCTAGTTTGTAAGTAGTGTGATTATATAATTAGTCGGTTAAGAAAATACTCATCATCACAAATAAATGAAGGTCTGTATTTGCGGTAATATCACGAAGGAATATGTAAAATCATGTCGTGTCTGCTACCAATGTGTCCCTCGAGAAGTTGAAGTTCTACGACAAAGTTTTATTTCTAGAGCAGTAGCCACATTTCCGATACCGGATTTAGGAAAATAGCGGATTACGTCATAAACTAGAAGTGCTCTTTGGAGGGTTGTAAAGATTTAAAAGCATATCAACGTTTGATAAAAAAAAAATGGTATGGTGAACCGCACAGGCGTTCTCGCTCCTTTAGCTAAAAATTGAGATATGTATTTAAATCTAGTAAGATGTATTAAATGAAACAACAAACATTGTTACAGAAACATAATAGTAAAAAACTAGTCACATTCTACCAAAGAGCATAAATGAAAAAATATACACAGTTAGAGAAACAAATTGAGAAAAGAGGAACATATTAAGGGTAACAATCAACTTTTCATTTCCCAGATCACAATTTAAAAAGTGTATTTACTTATAGCTTTGAAACTATTATCTTTATAGAAATACATTGATTATAAAAAATGTTTACACTTAGATTCCTACAACTTTGCGCTGATAAGTTATTTAGTATTTAAAATAGTTAAAGGGATATTAACAAAATTGGAGGTATTCGTATATATTATGATGTTATTTGCCGCCCTACCTTGTATTTCCCTATTTATTTCTACTTTTGTGAACAATTATAATTTAAATTTCCGTGAAATATTCGAAGCTCGCCGGCATGTTGCCAGCCTGACTAATGACAATGTTTACATATATTAAATTATGTAAAAGGACGGAAGGAACAACGTAAAACATTGTTTTAAATAATTTAAATAAGGAATTTTGATTTAAGGAAGAACACTTACCTTTTATTAAGCATATTAATTATCTTTTTAAGAAGGGTGATTGACTGTATTTATTTTGAGGGTCGGCCATCTTTGTTTTAACGCATGCCCAGCGCTATCAAACGAGTGAGGAGTGAACCTCGTGATTTGGAAGGAAGAAAAAACGAGCGCGATTTTAATTTTGACAGAAGGAAATAGACATTTAATTCTTTATTAAAAACATTATTCATATTCAATTGGCTATATTTAAATACTTATATTAAACCTACATTTCATTTTTATTCTCTCACTAGTCTATAGCCAACAATTCATTTTCGTTTTTATTTACATATAGTTTGTTTCTCTTTGGACTTGGAATAGAACA
>CABEEJ010000154.1:197264-396999 GCA_901482245.1 Timema douglasi
CCAAGGTCAAACCTTCGAATTAGTTGGGATCGATCTGCGAAATAAATGTTTTACTCATGGTCAATTATACGTTGGCCTATCGCGGGTTGGAGCCCCTGAAAATCAATTTATTTTGCTGCCACAAAATAAAACCACATCAAATATTGTTTACAGGGAGGCTCTTACTCAATAAATTAAATGGCTTTTGTTTTGCGGTTATGACCTTTTAACAATTAAATAAATAAAAAAATATTGAAAAATGACCAAAAAAAATAAAAGTGAAAAATAATATATAAAAAAAATAAAAAAATATATAAAAATATAAAAAAATATAAAAAAACAATGTAAATACAAAAATAAGTTTAAGAAAATATATTCACAAAAAAAATTAATATCTTAGTTTTTTGTTTTCAATGAATGTTATTTTTTTAGAAACTCACTGTAAAACATTGTGTATTTTCTTTTATTATATTATTATGCCCGTGCGAAGCCGGTATGGGCTGCTAGTAATTTATAATATAAGGATACAAGCCATATTTTTTCAGGCTTTTTTTTTAGGTTTTGAAAGTTTTTAAGCTTTGCACATAATGATAAAATGAGTTTGTTTGTCTGTCAAGAGCATTGCGAAATATCTACCGCAAGAAAAGGGCTGAAATTTTAAAAATTAGTATTCCCTGTGCACGAACGTGTGTACCTATAAACAGGGATTTGAAATATATTTTTTTAGATTTGTTTTAATTAACACTGGGTTGGGCCCTAAGAAACGCAGGGCATAAAGGCACTAATTTAAAAGTTACCTTTCACGTACAGTTATTAAAATAACAAGAATTTTCCAGGGTAAAACCAAGTTCTTCAACTAGTATCATAATATTAGGAAAAAACTATAATTTCCTGATCTTGTATGGTTCTGTACATACCTTATTAAAACTTACCTCGGTTTATTTCATTCACACATTCAAGTAAAAACTTTATGTCTAGAAATTAAAGTATTGTAATTGTGTAAACCTTTCTACGCAAAGAAATAAGTCAACAGACTACAAAGAAGTTCAATTTCAAGCTGAACTAATTTAATTTTAAGAATTTTAATATAAAAATAAATACTTACTCTGGTAACTGGACTTATTTTTCTTTTAGTAAATATACTCCCATAAAAGGTCACATGGTCAAAGGCAGTAACCACATCTAGTTTGATTTACTGGTGTCAGGGAAGTTGAGGTTCGAATCCCAGTTAAACGTACTGAGGGTAGTAAATATTGGAAATAGTACACGGATTTGTGGAATATGAGGATTTGCCATTTTTTCTAATTCCTAAAATGCATAGTATCCATTCGTGAAAAGAGTTACAACTAGTACATATGTCATTTTTTAGGGGAAAAGAAAAATCTATCAAAATGGTGAATAGTCATAACATAGAGATACGTCCTTGCGGTAATAATGTGAACTATATAAAAAAACTCTATGGTGTGAACCTGCAAGCGAGCTATATCGACCGAGCGGCTGCCACCAGTAGAGATAATAGTGCCAACATTTGCGGAAGGAGAGTGTCGTGCGGTCGGCACAACGAATCCTCCAGCTGTTTATCTCAGTTTTCTAAATTGGAGGTGCTACTTATTTATTCAAGTAGCTCTTCATTGGTCCTCACAAGGCTAAATATGACCCCGTTGCAGGCCCATTGTTTCACAGATAAATGTTATAAGTACTGGGGATTGAAACCGATACCTTTGTATATGAAGCCAGGAACTCTGGCCACTGGACCTACGATATAATGTATACTATATTTATCTAATTTAATTCAAAGAAAAGATGAGGTATATTAGCATAGCTTTTTATCAGATACACCGATTTATATGATTCTTTTGAATTTTGTAGAAAGAGTTATTTTGGTGTTTTCTTGTAAATTTTTTCTAGATAACTTAAATGGAAGCTAGAAAAAACATTGAAATGAAAATAATTACCCACATCGTCTACATAAACAACTTTGAGATTATATTTTTTCCTCATTGCTTAGCATTGGATTGTTATAGCGTTTATCGTGATGATATAAAGCCTGATGTCAATCCGATATTCAAAATATTTTTTATAATGTAAAACTTCATTTACAAAATTATTTGGTTGCAGGTATTATCGCAGACAAATGTGTGCGTAAGGTTCACTGCTGCTGTGGGCATAAAACCTTGTCACATATTGTACAAAGTGCACTATCAAACACATTGATTGTTGATTTAAAAGCGTCCTCATCGAAAAATTACCTTTGGTTACGAGTGACGCATACTTTGCAAGCGACTATTTTTTTCATCAGCTGTTTTGTTTTGTAATCTCTGGCAATTTATGTTCCGTACAGCAGTCAATAGACGCGATCGCTGATCTACAGACTCGCTTGATAATCTCTCATGTATTCAATAGAGGTGATGACGTAGCTGATGATTTCCGCACTTCCAGCACAGAATCAGCCTTAAACTTCGAGTGAAGAATGACTGACCACTCACTGACTCACTAAAATTAAAGACCCCATGTTCAATTTCCGTGTCCAGGTATCATTTTTCAACTCATTTAAATTAATTGAAAGAAGATAAGGGGCAGCGCATGAAATCAGTAACTAGTAAAATTAATCGCTCCAGTCCCAACTCTGTCAACCTCCAATACCACTTTTGGTGTCCATATCGAAATATAAGGTAGCAGCCGAAAGGTGTTCCGATTGAAACAGGGACCTTGTGCTTACACAGTTGTTAGTTATTTAGATCATCTTCCCGATAGCCTTTACAGTGTTAATTCAACCCTACATCAGTAATATTGAGTACAAAGACATCAGTTCCATCTTGTCTGATTTATTGATAGTCGGGAAGTCGGGGCTTGAATTCCGCTGAGGTGTGTGCACTGGAATGCTTTTTCCTAAATTAATATTTTCTCCACGTAAATATGAGTGCATTTCCTCTAAATTTACCTTTGCACATCCCCCCTCAATTTCGAATATAGCACAAACGTATATCAAGACACCGACCACCAAAAATAAATGTAAAATCTGCACTGATGTTAATTTTATCAATATTAATCTTTATATTAGTTGACAGGTTTTCTAGCGCCTGATTAAATTCGTTTGGTTCCTCTACAACAACCCTTCAAAAGCCTTGCAATTTTTATTTGAATCTAGGTTGAGAACCTAAACAGGTGCTATCCATTCTACAGTTGTATAGACGAGGTGAAATAAAATATGAGCTCAGTATATTTGCAACTATCATATAAAAAATACTTTTTTGACCAAAATAAATCAAATATTGCTCCAGCAAATATATTTAGTTTAATTCCTTACTTATATTTATCTCAAAAATTCTTGAACATTTGCCATCAATGAAGAGAAAATGTTCTAAAGCTGCTGAGTAATCTAAGTTACTATATGAGAAAAAATTAAACCATTGCCTGCATTACTTTTGCTGGATATAATCAACTATTTTAAAATAATATTTATAATATAGTAACATGTTATTCATATTTACCCCAGAAATATTCAAGGAATTTGCCCATTTTTATAAGTAATTTGGTTTTCAACCTATCAGAAACAAGTATGGGTGAAATACAATGTTAATATACGTTCTGTCATTAATTCATATTAGTTAAATTTACATTTTCCAACATTTCACTATGGAGATTATCTTTTGAGTTGGAAAGCAAACACAACGTGTCTTTCAAGTGCGCATCCGACAATAGGGTGTGACCGATTGTAACCGAGCCATAATTGGTACGTTCCTTCTACTTATATTTTCAGAAAAATATTCTTGTCACGTCAGTAGACTGTTACTCATTATAGCTGCATTACATACTTTAATAGGGTTATTATTATTATTATTATTATTATTACTAAACTAAACTAAACCAAAACTATCTGGGTCTAACTAGACAGGCATTCCAGCAATAGTTAACTGATTTGGCGTGCTCATAGTTTACTAGATATTTCATAGTACGATAATTTGTAGCTTAAAGAATACCATCTTGTGCTTTGTTTCTGGAATTTGGAACATTTTCGGCGTTATATTTGTTAATCTATTTTCACTGGAGATTAAATTCAAAACAAGTTAAATTTTACACAAAAACTTGTGAGTGAAATATTTGTAAAATAAATTTGAACGTAATATAACATAAGTGATGTGTTTAAATATTATGAGCTGTGTTAGTCTATTATTATTTTATAACAATCATATTTTTACTGCTACGAATCAAATATAATATTTTTAAAACTCGTTTTCTATCAAAAACACATAATGATGCATAATTTAACTATCACAGACCTGAGAAATTGGAGTTTTTGAAAAATACAAGAGAGGTTCTCACTGAGTTTTATGTTATTTGGTGTACTGATTTCGGAAATTACGTCAATTTTTTTCCATCACGTCAAGATTTTTTGTAAACTTGATATCGATATTTTGCTAAAATCCTATTTGAAAAGGAATTCTCTCGAAAAATGTTGCATGTCAATAGTGGTTTTTATGAATTTAAATTTATGTAAAATAATCAATTCTTGGTGAGGCAAATTGATTTTTCAGCAATCGATTAATTTTTATAGGTTTAAATGGATGAAAATCACTGTTGCCAGATTGCACAAGCTGCCTCTGGTCGAGAGAAAAACGAAAAGTTCCCTTAAGCTTAAACTTTTTACTTCAAATTATGGTAAAGTTTCTAGAAAAAAATCACCAACATACTATTTTAATTTGTTTTTATTAAGGTAACTTGCATAAAATAGACGATTGACCAAAAGTAGCAAATATTATGTATGAGTATATGAAAGTTTGAAACAAATTTTAAACTGAGCATAAAAAAAACCGTTTCTATTTAAGTACGTACTCTTTTTCCTTTGAAACTTCTTTTTGACGTTCTTCTTTTATGGTCAATCTCAGGTCGATCTCGCGTTAACATCAAACAGCAGTCAGCGAGCATATTCTTGTCCCATCTTCCTTGATATATGCGCTCCATATCTTTGATGGCTTGGTGGAACCTTTCACCCTATTCTTCGCTGACTTATCCTAAATTTTCGAGGGAAAAGTATACATGTGAGTGAAGGTAATGTATTTTGACACTCATGGAGCAACCCAACGCTTGAAATTTGTCCAGCATATTTATAGCAATTGCTGTATAGTCAGGATCCTTGTAATTACCTAGAAATTTACTGAAGACATCTTTGAAGGCAACCCAAGCTTCTTTTTACTTTGTTGTCATGCTAGTCTCAAATTCTTTATCCTTCATATACTTGCGGATATCTGAACCAACAAAGATTACCTCTTTCAACTTGGCTTCGAATAAACCTGGAAACCTTTTGTACAGGTATTTGAAACAATTCCCATCTTTTGGAATAGCCTTGACAAACTGCTTCATTACACCTAATTTTATATGCAGGGGGGTAACGATACTTTTTTGGATCAACTAAGTTGTTCCAAATCACATTCTTGGTGCCTGGTTCAAGATTTTATCTTTTCGGCGATTCTTTTTTGACCCAATGTTGAGTCTTATCACGGATGTACCACTCACAAATGACACATGGGGACTTTGTATATCCGCCTTGTTGACCAAGAAGCATGGAGATAACTTTCAAATCACCGCAAATGGTCCAACCGTGGTCGGCATATTTTATTTTGTTGAGAACGAAAGTCAGGTTTTCATAGCTCATAGCGTTTTTTTAAATGCACAGAGTTTCCAACTGGTACATATGCATACTGGCTTCCGTGATGAAGAAGGACAGCTTTAAGACTCCTTTACGATGAAACTATAAAGAGCCTCCATTCATCTCTATCGTATGTGATATGAAATTTGCTCATCAATCCGGAAACATCAGAACAATAGACCAACTTTTTCAAAGTACTTAACAAATTCTTTTTCTCAATTCCTGTACCAATAAAAAGATGTTCCTTTGGCCAATAAGTTTTTTCTTTCAATCTAGAGCCCAACAATTCAGCTGCCTCTTTCTAAAAGCCTAGATCTCTAGTCAGATCATTAAGCTCAACTTGAGAGAAGGGCTGAGGTAGATCACCTCCAGAGGGCTTATATTTGGTATCGGAGCCTTGAACTTCTGGATGTTCCGAGTCTGAAGACTCTGAAGAGATGACTGGCAATTCAGTTGGAAGCAAAGGCACTACTAGCACATTAGGTCCATGAGGAACGAGACGTATGGCCGATGGAATGCTATCAGGATAAGAGATTAGCTTTTGATTTTTCTTGTTATACCCACGAACATGGCAGGAACAAAAGTAACAATCATCAGAGTGGTTTTTCGGCTCTCTCCATGTCATAATAATTCCAAATCGTAAAGCAGTATTCTTTCCTTTGAGCCATAAGCGTAGACCATTGAGACACTGCACACAAACTTTATGAGGAGCCCCCGATTTGTCCTGGTCTCCTAGTTTCATTCCAAAATACACAAGATAAAGTTGTCTTACATAGTTTTTAATGCTCCTCATGCGATTTTTAATAACACTATATTCGCTGCATATGTAACAAAAGTCATCTGTCAAATTTTCACAATGCCTCGAACTCGAAGCCATGTTTCAAGAAACGCATAGAGAAAAGCACCCGTTAAAATTGTTTCTGTGATGAAGTTTCCACTTGTCACTGTATCAGCACACGCATGACACTACACATGAAAGAAAAATTGAAAGGAACTTAAAATTTTCCACGTCTTTCACCTTACTACGAACACGGCAAGTACACGATCTTCTGGGTTAAATAGAGATAAACTGAGTCCCTCATGAGAACATATCTTTTATATATTTTCTGATGACTCCAGAAAAGTCTAGAGAGTTCAGTATTAAGAAAGATAACACGGTCAGGTTTATTCCAGATAAAGCTTAAAAAAAATAGCAGGTGACTGCCGATTACGCTCTCCTAGCGAACGTTCCTGCGAGGTCAGCGAACAAGATAAAGAACTGAGATAAAGATTCGCGCGACGCTATTGGTAGATAGAGGTTGCGACGGGGAGGGAGGCACAGTGATGGGGAGGTGTCACAGAGGGGTATTCGGTAGGTTTCACCACGGTTGAATGTTGGTCAGGCAGGGAGGGGAGAAATTCAACGCCGAAAAAAAAAGGTAAATGTTCATAAAAATCCAAGTAAAATTGAATTTTTCAAGAAAACGTGACGTGATAGAAATTTTTCATTATTTAAAAAAAAATCAGCACCAAAAAAATACATAAAGCTCAGCCATCAATTTCCTTGTATTATTTTCATCGCAGGCCTGTGATTAATAATATATTAATGTGTAAGAGTAAATATATATTTAATGAGATTTGGAAAATACCAGTGTATATTAATTCATCTTAGGCTTAACATTCTACATCGTACAAATAAGATTTGTAAAGTGACAATTTCAGACCTAAAGTGTGTAGTCAAATTAATTTTCTTGACCTTATTTCTTGTTGATTAACTTATTCAATTAAACTTATCTTTCCATACATAATGAAAACTAGTAGATTCTTTGTGATTTTTTGTCATTTTGGTGGGATTTAAAAATCTGATAAAAATATCAACACATCCGTGAAACCTTCTTGATAGTTTGTTAGTTTATTTATGTATATTTGTTCTGTCAAAAAATTAATGTACTTTATAAGCTTGGGCATCTCTTTAATTATTATAATAGCTAATAGATTAATAAAATAATATTCAACAAATAGAAGAGCATTTAATAAATACTCTTTGGAACTCACCATGTGAAGAGCTTTAACAGATATGGTATATAATACTTCCCCTTGCTCACCATAGTGGGTTATACAATAATCAGGCGAAATGAGGAAGTATGACAAACATAATGGATCATTCCAATATTCTTGTGATAAGTTATCAAAAATTTATTCGATGATGATTTATGTACAGGTTATTTTTAAAGTACAAACCGTGAAATCGAAAACATTGTACAAAGAAAGTTTTATGTGCAAGCATTAAAGGCAAAAACCTGGAGAGTAAAAAATTGAAATGGTAACATTATTTTCCCTTTTTCACATAGTTTCCCTGGAATTTTTTCATAATACCACCAACTGACTTGATTAATATTGACTTCGGTCAGTAGGTTGGCTATTTTAGTAGAGTTTACCACTATTCTTTTAAATTTATATGTACGAAGGTATGGCTTAAGAAATAATTAATTATTTGCTTAATATATAAAAAAAATAGTAAATGCAATGATATTTTGAAATGCATTAAAAAATGTGTTCATCTCATCTGAACGTGAATATTTCATTCAATTTTTAATTCACTCTCAAAAAAAAAGTTGGAACAGTTGTGTATTTCCTACAAACCTACATATTTCTGGAAAAATCCTGTAATGAAACTTTGTGTATCCTACATTGGTACTGTATGTGTGTTTGTTTCATAATCTTATAACGGAGAGCTTCTCTTGGATTTAATATCATTTAAAACCCCGACGTTAAAATATTACATTATGAAGCACAAACAGTTGTTGGTTTCACTATTCGCTTTGCGATACATCTAGAATAACAATGTATTAATTCATATATGTATTTGTAAGAAGATACGGGTAGGATGGATATAAAACATATGCGAGTAAAAGGGGACAAACACAATATGACTTTTACAGTGAAAATAAGAACACAGTTCACACTTATATTGCTGCCACTGGACAAAGAGGTAATGCTTGCATCTTTAAGAAAATCTGTGGTTATCGTTAAGTCCACCTACCTAGGTCTCATTCTATCGGATATAATAAGGTGGGAGTGTGAAACGCAACTTCCCTAAAAAGGAAAACAAAAAACATAAAAAGAGAAAAATAAAATTGATAAGGAATGAGAAGACACATAGATAGGAACTTGTAAAAGGAACTAATAACATAAAGTTCGAAAACAGAAAATAATATTGGTTTCGAATAAATAATATCTCACTTTAAGGAAAACCTCTTTCGCATTTTGAGGTATTTCACCATACATATTTAGAAGAAGGTATAGGAAAGGTGAATAGAAAACGTATAAAAGAAAAGGGAACGAATTAGTCCAGTACTGGAATGACATTTTGACTTCGGGGGATTTCGGACGGGAAATATCGATTTCCTATGAAAACGGTAAAAACAATTAAAAATAATTTTTGCCTTTAGGATTATATTTAATTTTAAGATCTATAATTTTAGTTTAGACTTAGCTTTACCATTAATTCCATTAGTTTTTTAATTCGATAGTTTCAATTAAGTCAAATGAGGTAATAAATGTCAAAAATATTTTGAATAGATTCATAAAAGGGGGGACACAATTTCTGATTAGATTGCCGATATAGGTATGAACGATAAATTTAAATTCTGTAATCTTGTCAAAATAGTTTTAAAGGAAAAAAATATGCACACTCAAAATTTGTCTATAAATTTATTTTTAAATTGTAATTATTCCAAATAAAAACTCAATAGGCCTTGAATTTTGTTCAACAAGGGTTGAGTAAGATTTTCGACGTAATGTAAATTAAAAATCTAGGACTAATGCAAATATTTTAATTGTGTATTTCGTATCAAGCATTTTTGGTAGAAATAAATATATATTCTAAAAACATATCTTAAATAAATAACTCATGGTGTGAATTTTAATAAATATTTACACAATAAAACATCAAAATATTCAAATTAATCTAAACAAATACAAGTAAGCCCCATTCTGTTCACAAGAGTAGCAAAATTATTTCTTAACCGAACCAGTGTGCCTTACTAAATCTCCCACAAAAGTGGCGGTTGGACTACAAAAATATTAACTCATCCAAATATTACATACTATTTATGATATAAAAACAATGGGATGTCATTCCAAATAATAATATTTACGTAATAAACGTTTATTTCTGCAAATAAATGTTTTGAATGTATTTTGAGCATAATTTGATATTTAAAAAAAAAAATCATTATTTTGCCCTAAAAAAAAAAATATTTTTCTGCATTAAATCTATTCAGCGATAGATATTACCCTCAATTATATCTAATGTGGTTAAGTTATTTGGGCCCAATGTCACTCAGTTATTTTGTAAGGTACTAGCAACAAAATAAAAGAGACTGAAGTCTCGAGTGTCCATCTACTTACTACAAAATAAGGTTAATTTAAATTTAATAAATAAATAATTAACACATTTTTAGTGATAATTAAATGTTAACGTTACTTTGATAGCCAGTACTTAGTTGTAATTATTTTGTCCCCTGAAAAATCTAGTGAAATATTTTTTCCCGTTTGAGTTTCAGGACCAACTCAATTTCCCAATTTTTCCCTAAAGTTTGAGATCCCGTACATCCCTAGAACGAACACAATATGGCTTTTATAATGTAAAAAGGAACATAGTTCACACTTTACATTGCTGCCACAAGAAAAATACATAATAGCTGCCTCGTTAGGAAAATCGATCGTTCCCGCCCAATCTACCAACATAGGTTTCATTATATCGTAACTCATCAGGAGGTTGGGGGATTGGTCAGTAGCGATGGATTTTATTCAAAAGGCAACCATTATCTATTTGCCGAGTGGCAGCGATGTTAAGTGTGAACTTTGCTCTTCTTTTCAACGTAAAATCCATAATGTGTTCATTATCTTGTATATGTTTTCTTTCCACCCTTCCTGTACCTTAGTTTAAATACATATTAAAACTACCTTAAAAAACAACCGCAAAGTGATTTTCCTTAAAAATATATATTTTATATTCGCGTCCAATATCATTTTCCTTTGTTTGTATATTATGTTGTTACTTTTTAATTTTTTTTTCGTTTACGTGTCCCTCCTATTTAAATGTTTTATCTTTCTCTACCAATTTACTTTTCCTACTTTTTTTTTTATTAGGAAGTTGTGTTGCACGTTTCCCTCCCTTCTGATGAGTTCCGAAATAATGAAACCTAGGTTGGGGGATTGGGCTGTGACGATAGAATTTTTCAAAAGGTGGCCATTTTCTCTTTTCCCAGTGGCAAAAATGTGTAGTGTGAATTGTGTTCTTCTTTTCATTGTAAAGAGCATACTGTATTTATTCACTTTAAAATGCGTTTTATTCACTTTTCCTGTACCTTCTTCTAAATAAATTTATAAAATACGTCAAAAAAGGGAAAAATTGTTTTCTTTAAAGAGGTAAAATATTTAACTAATTGTGAACACAAAACTTAACAACTTTGATATCTTGCCTAAAATACTCGGGTATCTCAATTAGTACAGTATATTCGTCAAAATTAAACCAAATTTAATATAAAATCTTATCTGGAAATTAATTTACGTTAATTAATTATACACCATAAATTACATACATGTACGCATATAATACAGCGTTAAGTGTACCAAATATAGTTATAGTAAACGGGGAGATTGTTGTATGTTAATTTCATGCTTTTATTAAAATACTATCTAATCATTGTTTTTATATAATGTTTTCTAAGAACCCAGCCATATATTTGCAAATAGTTAATGCCTAATCCCTTTATAAGTAAAAATAGTTATTTAAATGTTCAAGAAATTCACAAACTACTTTGTAATTATTTTAGAATACAAATTTTGAAACAATATAAAACGGGCGAATTGATTTAACAGATCACTTTCCACAAAACATATTTCGAATCTTATGGAAGATTAATATTCTTGTGTTCCTAGGATGTATTTAATTACCTTCTGTTTTATATTTAAAAAAGTATTTTGATTTATTATTAAATCTAATAGAACCTACAATGCAATTATGTGAATATGTGTGAGCAGCGAAATTTTTGGCGGTTGTCATGTAAGTATGACTTATTGAAATCGCATGAAATATATTTTGTTTTAACTTATTTATATTATTTTTTGAAAATTCATAGGTTAAAACACAAACTTTCATTCTTTTTTTCCGGTATGAAGACCAGCTTAACACCGATTTTGTGTTTTTATTAACGCCTAGAAACTATATTAGCCACAGATTTATTAACACCCACTATAGTTTAGCTTATCAACTAAACCATATAAAAAGCATCCATACCAAGAAGCATCAACAACTTTATTTCTTATTAATTCTATAATGTATAATTATTATATTTTTAAATTTAATTTTAGCTATGCAGAATGTCCTTCTCTTCAATGATCATCACATTATCTTTGTGCTTTCAAGTCCTCTCATTAATAGAGCGAATTCCTATAAAATATGTATATATCTTAAAATTTAACTTAACATCACAGATAGTCTTTCTTTGAATAAGCAATCAAAATATCATTTTTTGCAATATTTTTTCTTTATTTTGAACATTGCATTGCTTGTATTATTTAATTATTTATATAAAAAGTAAATAAGAAAAAGTAATTAACAAATACATGTGTACATTTTTTAGAGGTTTGAAAAATATTTGAGCAACAACTGATTTTTATTTTATATATGTTGTGGATCGATTTCAATTGCATTGGTATGGTAAGAGCATATGCAAAAAAAAAGTATGAATGACTAAAAAAAAATCTACACAGATTCTTTGAAAATTTATGTAATACTCAAATTTACATGTAAATAACTAAATTTGTGCTTGAAAAAACAACTTATTTAACAAATACAGGTTTTTACATGTAAAACTCTTAATCTGCGCCTGCACAAATGTAATATTTTTTAAAGTACAAGTTCATCTTAAAAAATAATATACAATATATACTTAGTACAACTTTTCTCACGATTATTGTTTTAGTTATTTTCTTTTCCTCTTTCCGTGTTACATTAGATTTATTTAATAATGGATAAAACAAATTATGAGACAGAGCTTTAATGCACATAGCACTTATGCTTAGCAAACAGGACCACGAATTGCATTGCCACTTTTTCACAGTAATAATTATATAGGTCCTAGTTAAACGCCAAAGCTTTTACAGCTATAAAATATATTTATTTATATTTTTGTTCTTTATTTAAAAAGCTTGGTATTTAATAATTGTTAAATGTTTTCTTAACAAATTATGGATACGGAAATTGTACACATTTTATTAGTTTATAATTTAAATTATTGCTACATAATATTCTCATTTCATGGCCCCCAGTGAAATAAAAACTAATGGTGTGAATTTATAAAGCATGCTTGCATGAAACACTACACTCATATTTGTGAATAATATATTATTTAAATTTAAAACTCAGACTAACGTACAAAAACTATGCATAAAACGTATATTTTATCATTACTTCTTCCACGCGAATTGATTAGTTCAAGAATAAACACAACGTATGTGTACATTTAGATAATGCATGATCACATAAATAGTTGTTTGAATTTCACCACTTACATAAACAAACTTAATTAAATATAATTTGTCCTGACATACTGAGTGACTGTAAATCACACACACAATCAATGGAATAATCAAATATTAAAAGTATTGCTCACAGTAAGCCATCAAATGTAATATAATAGATGTTTAAAATATAGTCCGTTAATTTTTTAGTCCAAAACATCGAATAGATGATGATATTAGGTTAATGTAAGTTAGGAAATCATAAAACATTGTGTTTACTATTATTCTTTACATTTCATTGTGTTTTAAATTCAAATGTACAATTTCCCTCCACATTTGAACAAATTATTCCCATTGTATTTCTCAAAAAATAAAAGCTCTATATACTAAATTGTTCTGAGAGCTATCGGTACCAATTTAAAATTAAAAATTTTTTTGCTCGGTTTCACACTAAAGAAATATTTTTTTACTGTGTTTTAGTGGTGAAGTAAAAATTGGTGTCTTAAAGGTTTTGTCTTGGTATGTTTTTCTCTCGGCATACGTTGATGTGCAAAGCTAAATATTCTCGTACATATTCAACATACGTAATGCTCTCTTTATTACCTCTATTATATATTATATATTTATATATCTATTATATATAAACATTATGAATTAGAAGGAAGGACAGAAATATGCTGACAGCTCACAAGCAGTAAGTAAATTTGACAAAAAGTGTTCAAGTTTTTTGGTGAGAAAAAGAAATATGAGAGTATGGCTGATTGAACATGTATTTGTGACGTTAGGTTTAGAATAAAAGTGTTTATTTTATTTTATTTGAGTAAATTTGATTGCGATGATTTTTATTATTACTTCCCTTTGATGTAATTTACTTACAGTGCCAGTAAAAATATTCACACAACACTGAACTTGTTCTTAAAAGTATCCCTTTTTTATCTACAAATGTACTTTGTACCTTGTCGAGTAGGTTGAATTTAAATTATAATAAATTGGAATTGAATGCTTTAATTTAAAACTGATTTTGTTGTGTTGGTGAATTTAAATGCTTTGGGATTTTTACTTCGAAATTTTTGTGCCATTATTGCAAACTTTTCACGATATAGGGGGAAGGATACTGGTGAAAAGTTGGCATAAATGGTCTCGACTTTTTTAAACTTCAAATTTCAAATAAAGCCTTAAAATTACCAACTTATGTATCTCACTGTTAACTAAATAAAATTAAATGTTTGAACAAGAATTGTATGTTTTAATTACAACGGGAACCAGTTATGTAGGGAAATAACAAAATAACGAAATGTAATTAGATTAAATTTATGAATTTTTCCAAACATATAATCTACTTTTCAATTCTTCTCATTTAAAAGTATACAACTTCCTAAACAAAACGAGGGTAGTTTATTTTGTTTCCAACATTAGTGGCATTTATGTAGTTTTAAAGTAGGCTACATGTAAAATTATTATTATTATATCTTTATTGCTACTGATATATTTTATCAGTCAGATTATGTTTTTACATGAGAAGAAGTTTGTTCTGAGAAATAAATGATATAAGTTTTAATCATGGGATATTTTGTTTTAATATTACTTAAAATTGTTTGTAAATGACAATAAATATATGTAATTAAGTAACAATAAACTTTATATATTTAAAACTTAATTTTAAATAATATATACAAATTTTGTACATAAACACATTATATAACTAACAAATTTTCAATAATATAGATAGATTTTGTAGGTGAAACGTGTTTAGATACAAAAGCTATATATATATTATTAAAAATTTCATTTATCAAATTTATAAATACCCACATATACCGTATATGCTATATATGTGTGCGTGCGCAAGTTTTTTTATATGTTAAATTAGAAAACACTCATATAGCATTTACGAACTGATTAAAAGTAATCTACATGTTTACAACGTTTGATGCATGTTTGCTTTTTATTGCATTTACATCACGAAATTAAAATTATAAATAAATACTATACGCTCTTAAAGATTATTTATTTTATTATGAACTCGCTTCTTAATAATGGTCTTGTTCAATAAATAAAAAGTATAAATTCAGCATTTGAATAACTAATCGATACAGAACTAATAATATTATTGAAGTAAGCTAAATATAGTATCAAAACAAACTTCTTGTCAAAAACCTAAATTTAAACCCAGTGGGGAAAAAAGTTCAAATCACACCAAGAGCTTTCAAGAAATTAAGTAAATATTCTAGACATAAAAATCATTTCTTTAACAATCAGCTGTATTGTTAATTTTTTAACCATTTACTCTTTAAGTAACATTTGTTTTAAATATTAGATCACAATTAAGACATTCACGCGTCGTGTGTGAGCTAATTTTTATGTTTAACTGCGTTCTTTTATTATTTTCGACTAACTCTACTTCGTACAAGATAAGCTGTGACTTTCGCCAAAGCATTTACTTTTAATTACTAATCAAATTGTGTGTTTCAACAATGACGCAGCGAAAAAAATATATGTAGACAACAACGAATTACAAAAATAAGTAACGTGATGGCGGTGATAAGTCCATGTATTCACTTTATACCAAGCTTGATTATTCTTATAATTTTCATTTCTTTTTAATTTATACATATAATAGAGCACTGGCAAAGAACGTTTGAACAAATTGAAATAATTTAAAACATGTCTTTTTTTTTCTTTGTTAAACTTCTCTCGCAAACAAATTAAGCACATTTCAAACAAGTGTTTCTTTTTTAGTTGCATTTTTGTAAACCTTAAAAGTGTTTTTTAAGAAAATGCAACTTCTTTAACATTAATTTTTAAATGTAACAAGCTTATGCAGACTAATAGAGTGCATAAATTGTCGCCCCTCCCCTCCATTAGTAAAATATCTCTCTTACGGTTCCAGTAAAATACTTCAATGGATCTTAAAGAGGAACATTGAAGAAAAATGTCACACGCAGACTTCAAAGTTATAACGAAATGAACATTCAGGAGATGTATTTATCCAATCAAGAAATAAAATATATAAAGCGAAAGATAATTGTGTCAAACATCACGCCAAATTATTGTGTTTTTTGAACAAACCAACCAAATCTTCTGTGACAATCAACAAACAACACTTTTTTCCCCCTACGATTCTTCCCGAAATCCCTTTAATACGTTTCCCAGAGATCTATCTGACTCTGTCTGTGTCACTGTTTTATCATCGTTTCTGTTTCCAAGAAAGGATTCTCCTAAGCTTTGCAATATTAGGATGGTTTTACTGTTTTGCCGTTATGGCGGGGAAGAGAATTGCAAAGCGTAGACTCACCTTACTTAGAAATTAATTACCAGTTCACCCAAACATCATCAATCTGATGCCAGACAAAACAAAATCTAGTCGCTATCTTCACTTAATTCGAACTATTCGGCAACCACTGGCTATTCAATTCTACCCATTCCAAATAAGTGACCTTTTGTCATGAAGTACAGTTCAGTCGCAAACAACATTTTTCATTGCAATGAAAAAAAAACTTAGTGGTGGACCTGTCTCTAAGAAATATCTCCAAATATAGCTTTTCTCTTGAGGGGAAAGGGAAGAGAATAACAAATTAATTATTTTTTGTGGGGAAGAAGGTGATGTTATCTCGCGAACTTTTTGCTGGCTGCTGTTTTTGTGTTATGTTTACTAACTCATGCGTGTGAACGGGAGGGGGGGACGTTGCCCGCTTCAGACATCCGTCGATCGTGACGTCACACTTGGCGACCGCGAATGGATCACAACACGATGGCCATTCTTCGTGATGAATCCATCGCTCTCGACCAACACCGCCGTCTGGCGATGATCTTGAGAGTTACCCTCATCCGGACCTTCGTCGGAGCTCTCGCCTGGACCTAAACGCTGCCTTTTGTGCTTGCGCCATGCGTTCTGTATCAATCTGGCACAGTATTCTTCCCTCTGTCTCCACAGAGTCGAAGACACCGGTTCGTATCCTACCTCATCCGGCCTCGCTTGCACTTCACCCAATTCTGCTGCCTCTTCTATCGGGTTTCCTTTCCTCGCAAAGAAATCCTTTGTGAGGGCATCTAGAATGTCTACACAGAACATCATATCCCCTTTGCAGATCGGAATGTCCATAGACACAATCTTGTATTTGTTGGGTTTGTGTATCTGCAGAGGTGGTTCCAGAACGTCGAGGAAATCGGATAATTGATCGTAACGTATATATTGCGTGCCGTCTGGGTCAAAGTTCTGCCAGATCTCGTAGTACATGTCATAATCGTCGTCAGTCAAGCCTTCTTGGACGTCTTCCGTGGCCTGCGGAGAAGAATTGATCCAGTGTATTAGCATATTTATTCGTGAACAATGCAGCACAATAAGACTAGA
This sequence comes from Timema douglasi, assembly GCA_901482245.1. Taxonomy (NCBI): domain Eukaryota; kingdom Metazoa; phylum Arthropoda; class Insecta; order Phasmatodea; family Timematidae; genus Timema; species Timema douglasi. The sequence continues at coordinate 214,754 of CABEEJ010000154.1, forward strand.
GAATATATCAGTGTATTATGTATCATGAGTTTTACTGAAAACGCATTTAATCTACAAGGAAGATAGGTATTACTAAATTTAACTGAATACGTCTATAATGTAGTATACAATAATAAAATAAAAATATGGGAAATTTTATATAAATAAAATAAACTCAATAAACTTGACTGTTTTGTATTAAATATTTGTACTATAATGTTTCGCTGTTTGATTATGTATAGCTCATAAGTAAATTATTACAAATATAATCGCTACAGACACTCTCCCGAAAGTATAACCAATAATGTATTTGTGTATTCCCTCTCAATGCCTAGATTAGTAGCGTATTAGTCTCCTTTGCAAATTTCATAATACCTACAACAACAATTATGTATATAAAACCTTTAAATTTCTCCAAGAGGAATTCAATGTCCAAGCAATTCCTTGACATAATATATTTAAAGAATTAAATAGCCAAAGTTATTATTTATGTTTTATTGAGGATTACTCTATTAACATAGCATATTCTGAAAATATATTTGTTTTAAGACGAATGGGAGAAAGGTGAAATTCGCCACCCCAGTTAACCCCCTCGCACTTCTCATTTAATCATATAGACATGATCTTGAGTTGAATTATTTTAAATAAACAATAAATATAAATTAAACTGTAAGTTTGTATCTTTTAGCTTTTAGAAAGCTTCATGCAATCACATGTGAAAAACCGCCCTTAGTGTACCCGTCCAATATCTGAACATTGACCTCTACGTCACTGGCAATCCAGTCTTCTGTTGGTATATCCCGACTAATAGTACTCTCAAAGAGCCTTGTCACCGGCTCACCTGGGAGTAGTTCTCCAAGATCACAGCGATGTACATGTTGATGACGATCAGGAAACTGATCACTAGGTACGCCAGAAGAAAGGCGATCCCTATCGTGGCGGACCCGCAGTTCCCAGGGTAGCCCAGCTCGTTGTTCGGTTTTAGACAATCCTCCTCGTTGATAATACCGTCTAGAACCCCGTCCCATCCCGCTGACGTTGACATCTGACACGGAGGGTTAGAGACACAAGCTATCATAGAAGACTAAGTTCACCTTGAAAATGTGTAGCTTATTATGTTTTGCCTGGACAGCTGATGCCTAACATCTCATAAACAGTGAGATAAAATGTGTGTGTGTGTAAGTGGTCTACTAATAAATTCAACTGGGTGAAAAAGTAGACACTCTTAATTTATTAATTTAAAAAATTTTGTTTATTTAATATTCCTCAGTTACCAGTAAGGAGTATAATATTAAGAGTATTAGGTAATGTCTAAAAAATTCCAAATAAATATAAGACAGAGTTTATGTGCATTTGTGTGTGTGTGTGTGTGTTTGTTTGTGTATATATATATATATATATATAATGTCTAACTTTTATTTTAAGCCTTTATAAACTTTTTTAATTAAAAGAATTTATTGTGAGCTTTCTCCACCAAATGAATTTATTAGCACATGACTTTCAAACTAATTCTATTCTAGAGCTATCCAAAAAAATCCAGTTCCCAGCTGTCATTTTATCGCTATAAATGGAAATCTCCCAATTACAACTATACATTTTCTCCTTGCCAGGAATTATACTTGGGAATATTGGATAATTAAATATACGAACTACCGACGAGATTTCGGCCAAAAATATTATTGAGACAATATCTCTGGTTGATCTTAACAACACTAATGAAATTGAATATGGTTAAACAAATTACACATGGACATTGGAATTGACCCCAAGATATTTGGGTCCTGTGTTCAGATATTATTTTTCAAAAATATTGAATTCAATTTAACTAGGTTCACCAACACAAGGATAGATCTTTAGTAAAATTAATTTCCGTCATTAACAATAACGGTTTAATATCTGTGCACACGACATTTTGTTTGGACTTGGCTTATTATATAAACTTGTCTTGTACTCAATAACTATCGTGAAATTATTACTATACTAACCATTCCCCATTTTACTAAAGTAATTTACACAAATAAACTAATTTCATAATGGTTTGCCTTGTTAATATTGTTAACATAAGGTGTATATGTCTGAACTTATACAATGCTTGGTTGCTAACATATAGTAAAATAATTATCTCTAAATTTCACACATATTACGTTATTGATACTATGCGAACATAAAATGTCAGTCACAATGCACATTTACAAAATACTATTAAAGGAATTAAACGACTGCTATTGCATGTTAAACACGTATTTAAACTATTCTTTCTCAACAACAAGATATCATAGTTCGCTCGTGGTTCCCCTCATAGTCACTGTTAGTTGCAAAAAAAAATCGTGCTTTACCATCTACATTGCTTATTTATTCCAATAATCAGTATTCTATTTCCAAGCAGCAATTAAAATTCATAAATAAATAAATTGTATAGTAACAGTATAGGGTATATTCTGACAATGGCCCCTTTATTCAAGATTCATTGGCCCCCTCAGGAACTTACCGGGCTGATAATGTTATGTTTTATCCATTTGACATTTTAGAACTATAGCGCGGGTCCCCAGGGGCTACATACCATACATTGAGAGCCACTTATCTAAATAATGCCCTATTAAAAATAAAATTATTATATTTGACAAGCAAGAAATATTTTAAATATAAATTACCTCTTCTAAAAGTATGACACTGATCAAGTCCAATAATTTATTTCAAAGAAAAGTACGAATAACGTGCTGTTAAATAAAATATTTGCACTGCGTTTTTCTTATTGTTTACAACACTTTAATAAAAGTATCATCATTAACCAATATGAAATATTTATTTTGCTATGAAACTAATTAATTTATCAAACTGAATTAGGAACTAAAGCTTTCCTGCGATGTTGTGTTGTTTTTTTTATCATGATCTTACCTGGAAGAGTAGGATCATGGACTGGCCAAATGTCTTGAAGTTGTACACGTCATCAAGGCCACTTTTGTCCTTGACGTGCATAAAGAAGCTCATGCCGAAGATGGCGAAGATGAACATGACGAGGAAGAGCAGCAGGCAGATGTTGAACAGGGCTGGCAGCGACATGGCCAAGGCGAATAGCAGGGTTCGTATCCCTTTGGCCCCCTTGACGAGACGCAGCACCCGACCCACTTTTGCTACCCTCACCACCCTGAGCAGGGTCGGCGAAACGAAGTACTTCTCGATGATGTCGCTCAGTACCAGACCTAAGTGTGGCATTCGAGGGGTCAAGTTTTCCACACCACATGTGGGGAGGCATTCATTCCAAACACATTTCAACTGGTACTTGCCTGATCTGACTCGGATGTCAGTTAACTAGTACAAGCTAAACCATACGTAACTTAGCAACTATTCTGAACTTAACATAAAGAAGTACGCAATAAAGATATGCTGTGGGCAGTAGTTATAGCCTTGGCTTCCCTGGGTTATACCTAAAGAAATTTAACCCTAGATGATTTGGAGGACTGAGCATAACTGAATCGAAATATGTTTAAAAGTTTAAAATAATAGTGAAGGGTATTTTATTGTATTAGTGGGTTTCATTTTGCAGAAATGAATTCAGAGGAAAGCCGTAAAAAAATTGCTGAAAAGGGTTCATTTCTCCAGTTTTAGCAATATATCTTTGAAACTATGCAGAATTTAGAAAAAAGCTAGGAATTTTTATTCTGTATAATCCTTAACAAATATAATTATGCCATCCAGATAGCCTTACAATAAATAGTAGTGGATGTATAGTGGTTCAAGGTGTGATTACAAAAGTTCAAAAATCACCTAAAAATTACTTTTATTTTAATTTTGGTCACAAATCCTCCCATGCTTTGGACTTTGAAAATGTATAAAATTTTCTTTAAACAAGATTATATGACGAAAAACATGAGACCACTTGGAGCTCATTGCGATAAATAAAACTGGAGATATAAGGTCGTAAAGTTTAGTATAAACTCGTTATTTTTGTAAATAATTTTGGCCCCAGCTTTCAAATTAAGGGTAGTTTACGAATAAATGATTGTTCATATTCTTGAAATATTTTTAAAATGGCTTTACGATTTTGTTCCAAATAGGCATTTTTGGAGTGTTTAAAATGGCAAATAATTCTATATAAAACACAGAGTTTTTGAATAAAAAGTGGCTCAGGGGTATGTTTATGGATGACAGATTTTTCAAAATGCATACTTGTTTTTTAAATAATAAGTTGTTCAAGGTCTATCGATGACTGATTTTTTCAAAAAGCGTCCAATAATGCAATTAAATATTTTAACTGTGTTTTTTCAAGTCGATTTTTAGTTTATTTTGACTGGTTAGTGGGTGGATTCATTTTGATTGGATGGTCATTATTATTGTACTTTATTGACAGTTATTTCTGGATTTAATATATAATTTTAATGGGATGATACATATACATGTAATGTCTGTGAAAATAAATTTATGATTATTAGTTCACCTAGTATTACGAATGAGCTTTAGAAGATGGCATATTGGAATTTAAGTACCTCATTAAAGGTATTTGTAAGTTGTAAATATATTACTGGTTATATTACTACTTTAGTGTATATATCCATAGAGGAGGAATATATTAAATAATGTAAAAAAAATAATGAGATATATATTCTAAGCTTTTATTCCTCTTATTATAACTCAAACACTTCTTATAAGAAACCACAAACCTATTTTTACTTATTAGCATTGGATTTGATTAAATTCAATAAAAAATTGTTTTTTGATTATTAAAATCATGTTTGTAAACTTTTAGAAACACTAGGTCTACTAAAGCTATATTTTACTATGGCTATTTTATTTTGTTTAATTTATCATTGCGTATAACCTAAATAGAGAAAATACACGTTTTTTAATAAAAAAAACGTATCACGGAATGAGTAGTATTAGTTTTATTTAAACGATTTAAAATTATTTAAAACTTTAAAGTAGTTATATAACAATTTAACAGAGATAAAATATGATAAACACCAGTCGAATTGCGTAAAGATTTAAAAACACGTATATACCAAATATAAACTGAAGAGAATAAAAAGATAAGTATTTTAATAAATGTTTCACATTTATTAACAACCATCCAATCAATTAATTATTTTAAATAACGATGCAAGTTAACAATACAAATCTCGTACACCAAAGCTCATATTGTTTAATTGTGTACTAGAGCGTGGGTACTAGAGGAGTCCTAGATACAGGTTGATCCAAAAGTCACGCAACCCTGTTTTTTCAAAGGTATTTCTCGCAGAAGAACATGGAATATGAACATGTTGTTTATATTTATAGCAACACTATAATGTTGAAAGGGTGTTGTGCAGGCCGTGTGACCTTGAGACATATACTAGGTCTAGACAATTGAGTTACAGCATTTGAAAGTGTAAGATGAGTTTTTCACGAGCAGAGCGAATATTCATTTTGGGATATTATTTTAAGGCCACGGCATGGTTTCATTTAAGTGGTTATGTAAACAGTCAGAACAGTAGGTTTTGGAGTTCTGAAAATCCACAGATTTTCCATGGGGTGCTTTTCCACAGCTAGAATATTGGAGTGTGGTGTGCAATTTCACGTCGCAGAGTGGTGGGTACTATTTTCTTTAGAGAAACTGTTAAGGCTGAACGTTACCAGAAATTTGTTGTGCAGTTTATTGCATTACTGGAGGAAACAAAACGTGATTACTGGTTTCAGCAAGATGGAGCCACTGAACATACAGCCAATTCCACCATGACATTTTTGGCTAAGTTTTTTTGGTGATCGTGTGATTTGTAAGAATTTGTGGCCACCTCGTTCCCCAGACCTAACGCCTCCTGATTTTTTTCTGTGGAGATACTTAAAACAGATAGTTTATAAAAACAACCATTGAACCTTGTCTGAACTTCAAACCAACATTTAGAGGTGCAATGTAAATACACCCCATGCAATGATTCGTCGTTTGTCTAGAAATATGGTTAAACGAGTGAATTTGTGTTACATAGAAGGAGGATCACACTTTCATCACCTTCTGTGATCTCCTTGTGGCTTATTGTTTGGTTTACATTAGGTGTATATATTATATGGCGCAAAATATAAGTTTTTTCTTTTGGTTACGTGACTTTTTGATCCCCTTTAATTTATTTTAGAAGATATATCGACAAGCATTGGTATTTTAAGGGATTTTCACTTTTCTCTTGGTGTGAACATGTTATTACGATTCATTTATGGGTTAGAACTACTTCAATGGCCTATCAATATATGCCAATACATATTTTAGAATGTTATATACAATATTTTATTTTTATTATAGTGTTTATAAGAGAGGGAAGAAGCAATGCATAAGTTAATTTAGAATAAAATGGGAGTTTAAGAAATTCAATTTATATATTCCTGATTTTTAATTAAGTTTGATTTTTTGTACACCTAAATTAAATGAAAATTCAATATAGTGTACCTATTTGTATTATTTGAACAATTTCTTGGGGCATTAATTTGTATATGGTAATTTATTTTTTATATTGGGTATTAACATGGATATCATTTAAATATGAAAGTAATTCTGATAGCCATTAACAAATAAATATATTGAGGGAACTGATATTGTCTACAAATCTGACCGTTGACACAAACATGGCAAGAATTTATTCTCAAATGTAACTAATAGTGTGCATAAATTGTGAATATCCAAACTGTGCACATGAGTACTATGATAATAATAGTAAAAATAGCTATGCTACATTTCAAATTGTGAGTAAATCAATAAATCAAAGAAAACCAAGATTTGTCGCAATGTGTGTTAATTTTAAAGTTTTCCTCGAAAACTGAACCTTTGTCTTAAATAATTATAAATCTTTGTTAGTTGCAGAAACATTTAAAGTAAAAGTAACATTTTTTAAGGGAATTTGGCGAATTTTATGAACAGTTGTTTTTCATATATTTTGTTTCTGCCAACATTACTAAAAAAAGTATGTTTGTTTAAAATTTGAATAATTTTAAACGTATACTAGATATTCAAAACAAATTACATCATGCTTTTTATAATAATATTTGTATTGCAGGCCTACTTTATTATTCAATCATTCATTCATTTATTCATTCAAAACTAATTTTGAAGCTAGTGTTTCATATTGCAATTCAATTAAATATTTCAGACATTAGTTTTCAACTTGCGATCAATACGCGAAAGTTTTGCTAACTTTAACTAATATTTCATATTTCATTTATTTAAATAGAAAGCATCGTTTTAGCAAAAAAATTATATAATAGTGAGTAAAAATGTCAAAAACATTGAATGTAATATTTTTTTTACTAGTGGGGCCATTTAGTTAAAATTATAAATATAGTAATATTTTCTTAATAAAACATTTGTTAAATAGTATGTAAAAGATTATAGTTTATTTTAGCACTACTAAGGGACATTATATTAATAAAACAAATCATATTTTATTTTAATATATGTATTAACGCTTAGTAAGATGTGCGCTGGTAAAAAGATGAAATTTTAACCATGCCAATTTGTAATGTGCAATTTTATTTGTTGCAATTTATTTTAGTATAATATTAAGCTTCAAACAGTGCAATCACCCTTCAATAAAGAAGTTCTCTCAATTTTAAATATATTCTACGTGTTGTTCTAAGAGATAGTAAATATAAGGATATAAAATTGTAGCGACAGTATATTCGTTTTATATTTGATCATCCAAAATTAAATCCTTTTTTTCACTTTCATGTTTTTGTTCACAATAGAAAGAAAATATTAAATAAGATTTAATTCTGTGCCAAATAAATTAAGCTTTTAGCATACAATATTGATTACTTAAACAAAATGCTCCTATTGTGCATTTTGTTATCTTCTAGTAAAAATGCGATTACCACCAAAAAACTATGTTTGGTTTTTAAAATCTACTATGGTAAGAATATTCTGACTCTTAAATTACTCTATAGGCCCTAGATATAGTTAACATGCTAGATTAATAAATATTATAGTCATTCGCAGATATTATGAGTTGCATTATAAAGAGCAACACTGCACATTTAATATTAATATTACCACCAACAGAATACAATTAGTTATTATTGTTTTAGTGAAATGTCAATTTTATTATAATTACAAAAAAACATTTTAGAAAATGATTTATAAAGTGCTTAATAATATTCACACATACATTATTTTACATCAATTTAAACTAAATAAAATACATCATCCTAGCTAATTAAATAGTTAAATATTACTTTATATAAGTAATATTTCAATAAATTATTAGCTAGCAAATATACTAGATTAGTTTAATGTGAATCTGTGAATCTATCTTTGAAGGGATTCATAAAAAAAAAGTTTAAACTAATATATATATATATGAACTCAAATTCTGAGAATGACTAAATACTTGAAGCCAGCTACACTAAAATGGTTCAGTAAAAGGGTGATATAGGAAAATGGATGCAAAGTGCTTAGTAACGATAGAGGCAAGACCATGTACAGACCTGCGTTAGCCAACCTTTTGGGTTTTATTTCTCACAGGATATTCCACATTTTTCATCCTCTTTATTGTATTTGTGTTTGATGACTGATGCATATAACGTTCCATCAAATAGTTGATTATTTTTCGACTTATAATTCGACATAGTTATTTTAGTAAAAGTTCCCGATTTAATTTCGTATTTATTTAAAATTTCAAACTGTTTGGAAATGATATTGTGTTAACCTATTTTGAGAGTTACATATTTCCTTAACGACAACAATTTTTTTCAAATTATTATATTTGAGTTCATTAAATAGAACTATACAAAAAATCTATTTTCTGTATCTATATTTTAGAATTTTTACTATTTTTCTAAATATTGTTATTGTATACAATATCATGGCTGTAAATATATGATGACATCAAATCCATAACAAATTTCGATTTAAAAACTAGATTGTGATTTTCATGGTAAAATTATATTTACTGGATTTTAATAACTGGTGAGCTTTATTGCCAATAGTGGCTATCAACGCACTTGTAAAATAATATTAATAAACATTTTAAAATATTCAGTTTTAAGAAGAAATTTTAAATGTGTTAACACGGTCTGTTCTAATTTCTAGAATGGAGTTTAACCTCAGGGAACATGTAGGGTGAAGATACTTATACTCTAACGTACACTAACATTACTTGATTAGGCAGAACCATTCTCGCCATTTTGGGCAAGTTCCGCTAGGGATTATATCATAAATGAATGGAAAATTAAGTTTTAGGAAGGTCGAGGAATAAAGGAATCAGACGGGATTTAGCCATTCATTTAATATGAATCTTTAGGGGAACTTACCTAATATGGATAGGATGACCACTACAAAATCAAACAGGTTCCATGGTTCCTTGAAGTAGTGATATCTTAATGCGAAGATCTTCATGAGGCACTCTGAACTAAAAATTACAATGAAGATCATGTTGAGGTAATCTAGGACGTTGCTGAAAGAGTCGGATTGTTGGTAGTGATCCATGGTCATCGTCAACATGTTAAGGCCGATAAACAACATGATGATCATGTCAAACTTCTTGTTGGTTACAATCTCGAACACAATGGCTTGCGGTTTCCACTGTGAAACACATTAGCATATCATATTATAAGTAGTCTTGCATTATAAAATAAAACTACTAAGAATTTTTAACATGAGTTTTAAAATGTCAGGATCTTTTGAAATGTTCCCATAGCTAACATTATTATTATTATTGGGGATATTTAACGTGTACTTTCTAAATAGATAGCTTATATCAAAACACTAATTATTATACACTAAATTAATTTTATAACATATACAACACTCATTCTTCTGGCCGTCAATTTATCACTGTGAAAGAGGAAGCCCCAATTTCAGAAATATTAAATTTTCGTTTATATAGGGAATCGTAAGTTAAATCTTCCAATAAACGCCAAACCAACTGAGAAAATGTGTTAAATAGTCTCATATCCTACAATTATGTATTATTATATAATCTAAAATAGTAATACTAATATAAAATTACTAAGCTAATACTGAGGGGATAGAAACACATCCTAATCTAACTAAAATTGTATATTTTAAATAAATAAATATTTTAAAATAAAATGTTGAAAATCAAAATACAAATTTGATTATACTTGATCAATTTCAGCAACTTCTAGGTTTTCAAGTAGCTACGACTAAGCTCGGCTACTATTATGATAACCGTGCAAACCGCTGGCAATTGCTATCAGCTTGCATGAATTTAGCATCAGTTAGAAGAACAGATCATTTTTACCGAATTGAACAAAGTTTCATAAACTTATGTAATTAGTGGTGTTCACTGTTAACATTCTTACCCTTGGACGGGGAATAGCTTTCAGTGGTTTCTTGGAACCCATTTTCTTCATCGCGTTGTAGTATTTCTTCTGATCCTCAGTCATGAACATCTCAAGTGATCCTCCTGCGTGCATGGACAAAATTGTTCAAATCTCATGAGATGAGAACCCTGTTGTAATTTTTAATCTAATACAAATAGTTATTCTGAATATTATATAGAAATGATTGCTTGTATAAAAATATTACAATTAAAAGGCTTCGTTCTAAGAACAGATCATATAACTTAATAGATAAAGCGCACTAAGGGATGTACTCAAAGGAGGTTTCTCAGGATCTGAAGCTTAAAGCCTAGACTTTCAAATTAACCTCAGGTCAGTAATTATATTAATTTTCGAGTGTATTACGTAAGTAGCTTTTTAATTCCTAGCTAAACCAACTAAAGAGCCTGAATAATACTCATCTTTTTCTTCTGTTCATTGAAGTTGTCAATGATCACTCCGATGAACAAGTTGAGAGTGAAGAAAGAACCAAAGATGATGAAGAACACGAAATACAAGTACATGTAGATATTGGTCTCCCTGATTGGCTGCTTACCGATCTACAAACAATCAAATTACATTTCTTACTATTATAGAGCCATCATCTACAAACCTATCCTAGCAGAATAGTAATCTTAATGTTTAATGGAAAGAAGCATCGACATTGAAATTAATAGGCAATCAACTTTAAGAAACTCTAATTAATTATTTGTAATATTTATAAAATATAAAACTATTGTGCACTATATTTAAATGTGTTGTTCCTAATGTATACGTGTATATTGTTACTTAAGTTTCATTGATATGAATAAAAGAATATTGAAAAAATCTCAATCACAATTTATTTAATTTTCGCAAGAAATTATGATAAATAATTAGAAATTGAAAAACTACCAGAGTATATTTTTAATTTATTAACCTTTTAAAGATGAGCAGTAAACTAACCTACTCTTGCGTCTGCATAGTCTTAGGCGTCACTCTCATGTTACACTAGACTGTCGATGGCAGGTAGATCTGGGTTCGAATCCCATTCATGTAATATGATAGTAGTTTTTCCAAAATTGTTTTACATTCTCCCTCCACGCTAATACTGTTACACTTTTTCTAAATTTAACCTTCCTCTTCCTTACAACATTAGTATAATTAGTACATAAGCGTACAGCCCTGACGAGTAGTAAGACGAGGTGCTAGAAAAACAGCAAGCTGAATAATGATAACTTAATTTTTATTTTCAAATTAAAAAAATCACAAATTAGTTAATATGATAATTTATTGATCTCTTCCCAAAAATTAAAATGCCATATCTAGAAATGAAAATAATATCTAGCAGAATATGTTTTGAAATAATGTCACACCCTAGAGCATTGGTCACCAAATGGCGGACCGCAGAGACATTTTTAAGGACCTTTACGCGATAGCGATAAACATAAGAAATTATGATATTTCAATGGTGGGCGGGTAGTGACTTGAATTTGAATCACTGTTTAAGTTTTTCTGGACCACCGAAGAATGTTGAGTTTTTAAAACGGACCTCCATCAAATATAATTGAGGACCCTAACCCTAAAGTTACTCAGTATTCCACAGTGGGATTCTTACCTCTCTGGAATCAATAGCATCGTTCATTATCTGAATCCATCCCTTGAAAGTGGCAACCTGGAAGAGGCACAGATAAGCCTTGCCCACGTGGTCAAAGTTCATGGCAGAGTTGAGCCACGTATAGTTCTCAGCAATGCAGGCATTCTTGTCGGGGATTATCTCGTGACTGAGGGTCGTCAGGTTCAAGTCGACGCACTAGAACATCGGTCATGAAAACACTCACCAAAGACCGACACTTTGAAACGTAAGAGCAACATCAAATGATTATCCTAAATAAATTGTTTTCAGGATGGCATGGCAATTTTGAGGTATTATGAGGGTTTAGATCTTTCTCCTACGTTCCTCTTCAGAGCTAAATGGTAAGTTGACTGGGTCAAGCTCTAATTCCTCTACGTGAGATAGTTTAATCCCGAAAAAGGTATATTAATTATATGGTTGAGTTCCTCCACTGGTAGATAGGGGGAGGCAAGAAAGACGAATTCCTCAACGACAACTCAAGGAAGGGATTATAATTCGTTATTATAAATATATAAATATGGTTCCTAGCCAACAAACTTAACCTTAATATTGTTAAAAATTATTACCGTGATACAAATTTAGCTTTCAGATCTTCAATAATTTCTACATATAATCATGGCCCTTACCCAACCACACAACCTAACTTTTCATGGGTTTATGAGTTTTGTACTTATTTAATTTTGTAGGCGAAGCTCCTCCTTTCCCGTGGAATTGCATGCAACGTAGGAAGAAAAGGGGGTTAATAATTGTGCCTCCCCCTCCCCCTTCCTCACTAACTACCATAAACATGGAGTAACTAGGCTATTACACTCGGGCTACTAATAATCCGTTCCTTGAGGAGTTGTAAAGGAACTTGACACCCCAGAGTTGACTTGCACCCTCTCCACTTTACCTGTTGGTTTTCACCACTAAATAGGAACATCAAATAATGGACAAAACGTTGACATCCCATAATGTACTGTATTTAACCTTCAACATTGACCTCGAGAAATGTTTTGCAACAGTAAAATTTTGTTTTAATGACAATAGTTTGAAGAACCAAAAATTTAGGAAGTAATTAGTATACCACCAACATCAATATCATGGATTAACTTAACTGTATATGTGCAGACATAATTATATACTTTCCTAATAATTTGTATTGGAAACCATTCTTAATCGCTAATGTTATTGGAATTAAACCTTAAACTGTACTGCACAGAACCGATAGAAGTAGAAGGTGGTAATATGGTGGGGTTGATACTATAAATTACAGCCTTATCAATGTATATTTCTTTTTATTAAAAAAACTGTCCCACTACCAGTACTGTTGGAAAAATATTTATCATTACCACTTATCCTCCACGAACCCACCCATAATTCAAAGATATTTAATTTGCAAGGAAATTTGTTTCTAACGAATGATAGCGAATAAGGGCGTATTCGTAACTTTTGAATAAAACATTTAACCGTTATGTATTTTTGTGTAAATGGTGTTCCACTACTTTGCTATCCTAAGAGTGCCATGTTTAACCCTACCAACTGTATTTCCATCTTAACCATGTCTTTAAGAACAATTTAGAGAAAGTAAAGAAAATTATACTATCTGTCTAATGCAAATACATCCCAAGGTGTTTACACGCATTAGAGTAGATCCAATCCCTTAATTGAACTGTAAGAAAAGGTTTTTTCAAGCGATGAATCGTCAATAGTTTGCCAGTGACACAATAAAATGTTAATCTTACCTTAAAGTATTTGCCGGCAAATAACTGCACGCCCATGATTGCAAATATGAGCCAGAAAATGAGGCACACCAACAATACGTTGAAGATACTGGGTATAGCTTGCACCAATGCATTTACCACTACCTGAAATACACCATAAACACTGATTATAACCATTTAAGTGGTAAAAGAGACATTCCTATAGATTGGTTTTATTGATTGACTTGAGCGTTCATGTTTGTTAATATTTTAGATTATAGAACTATACGTTACCCTTGACTATAAAAAACTACTTTGAATATATGTTATCTTGTTTATATTAAAATGTTTGTAGGAATCATTAAAGGATATATTTTAAAATATATTTCGAACATTTGTATTTACATAGTAAAGAACTGACTATATTAAATTTTAATAAATTGATCAGTAGCTAAATAATAAGATAGCTTTTTTTAAATAATAAAGTATGTTCATTCATATTTAAGCAAGTAATGTATTGATAATGAGTAATTTTGACTAATTTTGAGAGTATTTTAAAATTAATTTTCTAAACTTGTAATATTTGGTAATATATAACTGTATGAACTTCCACTCAGCATTTTTAAGTTATGTCCTATCTTCAATTATCATAATATTACATTTCTACATGTCAGTGTATAATAGTTTTTTATTGATAAAATAGCTTGAACTATTATAAATTCGACATTAATCATATTAACGCAGATAATTTTATTCCTACTATTATAAAAATATCTATAAACACATTATCATTATTTACTGTTTCACTTTTAAAAGTACAAATGTGGTGCCGTGTGTGCTAAAATACTTTTCATGATGAAAATATAAACTATTTTAAACAATTCATAGCAATAAATGTATAATTTGATTAATCAAACATTAATTAAGCTGTGATATTTAAAGGTATTTAGCAGTGCATAAATGGAAACATATTCAAGAGAAAAATTATTGATTTGAGTGTATTCATATCACCCATGTGAATTTTAATTTCTTATAGGTCTTAATTTAAAAACCATAACTACTAAACTCACATTCTACATTTTTATGCTACTCCCTTAAACTGGCCGCATAAGTCCTATATAAATTTTTATTGAAAGAAAATAAATTTATTTAAATTATTGGATAGTGGCAATGTAAATCAAAACTAGTATTTTTATATTTTGCTATAAATATTCTTATAATCAATTGTTATTTTAACTATAAGCCTTTCAAAAATAAAAAATAAATACTACTTTTATAAAAAAAAAAATTGATAAATTTTAAATTAATGTTCTTAAATGCCAACAAAACGTTATTCATCGCTAAAGTGCTGATTTTTTACATTAATTAGAGTTATTGGGAACTAAACGGCATGATTTTATATATTCTAAACATAAACATAAATTTAATACACCTTTCATTTAGTCAAAAATAATTAAAATATTCTTATTGTAGGGTCTATAGTATCTAGGAGTCCAATAAAAATGTTTGTTTACAATTTTAGATACAACCCACTAAATGTTTGGTTACTTATAAATGGTATATTTGGTGTCATAATTATGTGTATCAAAATTAACAGGAAGGAATATGCAGATATTAGGAAACTGGGAAAATATAAATTATGAAAAGCTACAAATTGGCGTAGACACAAATATACTGGAAAACACTGACAAACTCAAAAACATTGAAAACACACATTGGAGATGAAAAATATATTATTAATAAATACCTATAAATTGTTTCAGTGGATCAAGGTAGTTTTAAATAACGTGTAACAATAGCGAACCGAAACATAAAATTTTGTTTCATATTTTTCTAATTTACTGGGCTTTTCTGATAAAAAATGTGTTAATTCATATATACAGTGATATCTTGATAAAACTATAATAAACAAAAGTAAATAATGTATATGTGCAATTTGAGAAATGGATGTAAGTCATTAATTTTTAAGAAACGTAAGTAGCATAATATAATAAATAGAAAATTGTTTCGTAGAAATTATTTCCTTAAACGTCATTTATTTTAATTGATTAAATTCAATAATAACTATGAAATATTTATTATACAGCTTTACGGCATTCTGAGTCAAATTTAAGTAGAAATTATAGATATACAAACATATAAAGGATTGACACGCATAGTAAAAATGAAGAAGCGAAAAGAATAACACAAAGAAATGAAGTTGAGATAAAAATTTACGTCAACCAGCAAATTTAATATTAAATGAATGGCCATATATTTGATAAAATACATTTTCCTTCATTACTGAAAATATTATTTTTACTTTCGTCTAATTTAATTTTTATAATAAATTTATTTTCCATTAATTAATTCACACTATATAATGTATTGGGGCAAATAATTGTTAAATAGCTATATATCATACAATCTTTTATTTGGATGCCATTTACAAAATGAATCGTTATCATAATGGATCGTAACCCAGCTGATATGCTTACAACAGCTGTTATAATATTAAGAGCCTGCTAGTTTAAACATAATTTTGTATCCATTGTGAAAACATGCTTTTCTAACACAGCTCAGGCAAATGCAATCACCAAGCAAACTTAAAATAATAACTGTTAACTTTAATACCTAGACCTTCTTTTTACTCATAGTATGTTGGTGGTAGAAACGTGGACATTGTATGTAAGAGAGACCATGAAAGTTGAGATCAGGGAAGGAATTTTTTTTTAAAAGCATGTTAGCTGTCACCAGTACAAACAGTCTTAAGAAAGAAGTGGGCTAGAAAAGAGTTGGGTTACAGGAAGTGCGTAAGATATTAGGAAAAGCAATAGTGAGATGATATGTACATGTAATGAGAATGGAAAGGAAAGAATACCAAAGAAAATGATGAATATGAGGTATGTAAGAAAATAACGCAAGGCAGGCCAAGAAAGATATTAAAGAAGCAGATAACAGCATGTGTGCGAGTGAGAGGAGAGGAACGGAAACAAATAAGGAGGACTAATGTTGGAAGTAAATAGGTAGAGGGAGGCATTATAAACTGGTGGTGATGGTGATGATGGTGATGATTACCTAAGTGTATAAGGCTGGGATTCTAACAATGATATTCCCATTATCAGAAGTTCACTGTAAGATCATGCTGTCACTGATTAGGGTAAATTAATTATTTTAATAATACTAGTAGTCATTTTTTTTCACACATCCTAATTTGTATACTTCATTACACACTAATCTAAACTACTTGGTGCATTGGTGAGGGTCAAAATAAGATGTCATTATATTTTTATATATATGTATATTTGTACATGCTGAACGTATTTTTAAATATATATAAAACATAATGAGCCAAAAATAAAGGGGGAAGAGATTTTCAAATATGCAAATATGGCAAGCAACTACTTCCCAAAGTCTCGAGCAAGCCTTTCAAGGAGCAAGGACTAATATAATTTTAATTATACGATTGTTTCTATACGTATGATTGTTTAAAGTTCAACTATATGTTTATTTCAAGGAAAATTAAGTCCTACTTATTTTAAGTATGGATATATTTTCTTATAAATAATAGTGTCCTTTTATGGTTATTTTGTTCAGTAATGAATAAACTTGATTAAATAAGCTTACGTTACCGCACTATTGGCTACTGTTAAAGTGAAAATCTAACATTATCTTGAGCAATTTAAAGATTCTTGTGAAGTAAAACAGTTTTAGAACTTTGTAATTTATTGTGTACTTATTTACACAAAGAAAATTACTTCCATAGGTTGTAAAAATTATACAAATAGAAGTTTTTTTTAACTAATATTATTTGTTTTTGTATATTTTGAAAACATTTCAACTCAGTTTTACTTTAATAATCTCCTGTATACAAATATACTGTTCTCTATTCGAATTATATCAAACATTTTCAATAATAATTAAGAATACCTATTTTATATAGGTTTCAATTTAAGAATTTACGAACTCGGCGTGGTTTCATCAATAACCTAAAATATATTTCCATCTTTTAAATATCACTATTAATATACAACTAATTATACAAGCATTAGCTTTCGTTTATATTGTATGAAATTATTTTAATAATTATTTAAAACCTGATATGCTATAACCACTTAGTTAATATGCCAATGACTGTTGTTATAGAATAATGTGTGTATTATTATACATACATATACACGACTATATATATATAACAAATTAGTGTATATCTCCCAAAGAATTTTGAAAAATAAAATTAAGAGTATATATAATTTTTTCAAACAATTTTAAGAACCTAATAAATAATTCTAAGTATTTTTTTTATTCATATAAATAAACATTTTTAAAAACATATATGTTTATAAACATGTGTATATATTTAAATACATGCTCCTTCAAGGCCACCGAGACTATTTGGGTACGTACCCTCATTCCCTGCATTCTAGACATAGCTCTTAGGGGCCTTAACGCCCTCAGAGTCCTCATTGTTTTGAAAGCTTGAATTCCTCCAGCCCCAACCAAGGATGCTAGGAAGTTTATGAGGGACACCTGGAGTTATAAATAGAGGGGAGTTGGCTTTAAAATTCGAGTTCAAATACAAACTTTTACTGTTTTGTAATTTTTTTAGAAACTTTCACATTATGTAGAAAAAAAAAGTACAAATAATAAGGATGTAATTCAATTGTAATGTAAAAGTAAGTTTTCATAGTCAAATTTTATAGTGTATAGTAAAATTTTAATATGTTTTAAAATGATTAATAAAATATGTATCACTAACTGATACATGATGATTGTCTAGAGAATAGGTAATAATAGCAATAGTTTTTCACATAATTGGATTGTATATAATTAACATTTCAATCCATTTAGGTTATAGTATATTGAGAAATTTTTCAACTTATTTTTGAACTTAAATATTTATTGGCTATTTATTTACATTGTGCTTCCCCATCAAAGTTAATAGTGATATTTTGTTTAGTAAACCTCTTAGTCGCATTCAAATGACAACAAATTATTGTGTGTGTAAATTCAACATGGGTTTTTGATTTTCTCGCCTAAAGTTATCAGCAACCTATTTAATTATCCATTGTATATGCAATTCATATTGAAAACACCTCAATCAATTAAACAATTGATTTTTATTGACTCCTAAAACTATTCTTGAAAAAACAGAAAGATTTTACTTTTTTCAATAATTTTGTTTATTACTATTAATTTGTATGGATATAACATGTAAACTTACTTTCAGATTAAAACCTAATACACACAATCATATTATTTGACGTAGTCTGCAAAGAATACATTAGGGAAATATGTAAAATAACAAATATCTGCAGGGCAGCAACAATAGCAAAACTTATCAATTGAGTACAGAACCAACAGCGACTAAATACAAAATAATTACGATATTATGGCCTTTTGGTTAGATTTTACATAATTTTACATACTCAAAATGTACTCTCAGATATATTTTGGGGATTTGTAAAAATTGGGTGAATGCATAAATGTTGCAAAATAAATTTTTTAGCGATTGTATAATGCCTATGTATATAATTTAAATTTATAAATTGTCTTATTGATAAGATGCCTTTGGATTAATTTTTATAGAAAGTAGATAATTTTTAATTGGCCTTGGCTAGTTAAATTTGTTGTGAAATAATGTATTTTATGCTAACTTTTAAAGCCATTGTAAATATTTATTATTCAAATAAATATATATTTCCAAATTTATATTAAGGAACAGACTTAATTACCCATTCTGAAAGTACATTTCAATTTCAAGACATTTCTGCAAAGATAAAAAAATATACCCTTTAAAAATAAAACCTCTGTACTATATTGTAGAAATTAGAAGAACCATAACCTGCAACAAACAGATGTTTTTACATAGAGAGACAATAACATTACAGCACACGATCACATAATGTTTTTAATTAAATAAAGTTAAATTAAATTGATAACACCATCACACAAAAAGCACTGTTAATTAAAAATAATTCGATAGTAAAGGAAGAATAAAGAGATAAATAGCTGGATAGATGAATAGGATAGAGACACAATATCCATATGCAGCGTACTTGAAATAAAAGTTTAGAGAGATTCAAGAGGTTTGAATATAATGTGCATTTACAACAATGACGTTACACCACTTCCAACGATGAGGCAACAGCGGACAGCAAAGTAAAGAACACACCTATTAGCAAGAAGGAAAATTTGGTTTGGAGAATAGTTTGTAAGGATTTGGGATAAAGACACACTATTGTCCAGACGTTTTAGGTTCGCATTTGACTTAGCATGTTTTATTAATAACTAACTTCTGATTTACATTAAAAAGCCAAAATATGAAATGTAATACTTAGAAATAACAATTAATTAAGTGTTATTCATGACCAGTCACCTAATTTTTTTACAAAGTAATATCTCAGTTGCTTGAATAAACTGAATGAATTAACCAAAATTG
Source organism: Timema douglasi (assembly GCA_901482245.1). Lineage (NCBI taxonomy): Eukaryota > Metazoa > Arthropoda > Insecta > Phasmatodea > Timematidae > Timema > Timema douglasi. The sequence continues at coordinate 234,747 of CABEEJ010000154.1, forward strand.
TTTTAAAGAAAGCTTTTTTGTTGGTCTAATGTAGCGGTTACCAAACTGTGGCTCGCGATCCCCTTGAGGGTTCGCGAAATCTTCCAAGGGGTTCGCCAAAATATTTATGTAATGGCGGATTTTTGCAGCCCTTTGTGAGGAAAGGGGAAGCATTTACAACTGTTTATCGTCTCACACTAAAGTCAGGTTGTTATCTCATGGGAGAAATCTTACAAGATTGTTTGAACTTAAACACGAAGTTTTCGTTTTTCTTTCCAACCATCCCTTTCACAAAACAAAGTGCATGCAAGGTCAAATGTGGCTCAATACTTTAGCCTATTTGGCAAACAATTTCTCAGAAACGAACAGTTTAAATCTCTCTCTTCAGGTGTCAAATACTAACGTTTATATTGTGCAAGAACGTATCGAGTTGTTCATAAAAAAAGTTTTAGGAAACGTGTTTAATTAGCAATAAAATGGAGTGTTTTTATACCCTTCAAGACTTAATGGTAGAAAAACAGCTTTTTTTGGAATAAAATATAAATAACGTGGTTATAGAACACTTGAAGGTACTTGGAAAAACCTTCAGAGAATATTTCCCAGCCATGTCAAATAATAACAACTGGATTCACAATACCCTGGAAGTGACAGCAGTTTTGAAATCCTCCACATTAAGCGTGAGTGAAAAAAAGAAGCTCCTTGAAATTCCCACTGATTTTCAATAAAATAAAATATATAAATCTTTGTCATTATTGTGCAACCCCCCCTTGATTTCTGGCTAAAAGTTTAAACGAGGAGTTCTCACTGTTTGAGAATAAAGCTATTTCAGCTTTGTTACCATTTTCTTCTACGCATTTGAGCGAGAAACTTGTTCTTCATATGCCTATTTAAAAAACAAATACAGAAACAGACTCAATGCTGAAAGTGACTTAAGACTTTATTTATCACTTGTGGTTCCTGACTTTAAAGCTCTGTACCATCCAAAGCAAGCGCATCTTTCTCACTAAGTCACGTGAAGAGGTGAGTAGCTGTTAAAAATTGTTAACAATTTTTAAATCTTAAATTGGCATGGAATTTTGTGATTAAAGGAGAGTATTTCAGTTATGTCAATGCAGAAATTTCCTGTACCACTTTAAAAAAACATATGAAATGTGATAATATTGTTTCAGTAAAGATAAGAAAATGTTACTACAGTACTTTGCTTATTTAATTTCAATTTTAAAACAAATGTGTGATTATTTGAACTTTTACTTAAGTAGTTCCAATATTATTTCATTATATTTGGTGGGGTATCCAAAAGTACCTACTGAGCTATATTAGGTTAATTTAAAGTTATTAAACATTTTGATTACAATTAATAACTAAGTTTCATAAAATTAGGTATACAATTAAATGAGCGGCTATGGATTATGGGGGTTCGTGCAACTCAGATGTTTGTGAAAGGGGTTCGCGAGTTGAGAAAGTTTGGGAACCGCTGGTCTAGTGTGTAAATATATCAGTTTATATATCACAGAAAACATAGAAAACACCAACAAATACTTTTATTCAAAGACAAAAAGAAAGTAGTTTAAGTCATTGGGTACCCTAGGTCTACCACGAAAGGTATCAAGTTGACCTCGCTTCGTTCCCCTATAGTGTAGTTTCTAATATAGGGATATAGGGAAAAAATGTGCTTTATTATATTATATTTACTAATTAAAAAGAGCTAAAAAGTCAACTGGACCTTCAATTTCTAAAGTCGGAATTCTTTTACAAACACAATAGAGTATTGTTTCTCTAAGTTTTACATTCCATATTAGTTTTGCATTTTATTTTTTTATGTTCAGTATTTACATCGCTAAATAATGTCATAATGTAATAATAATCAAACCTGTAGGCCACTAGTTTGATTTTAAGATTAAACCTGTAATGTTTGGGTTTATTCAAAACCTGAAATAAATTATCCGAAACCTGTATTAAGAGCAGACCAAGCGTTTTCAGTGTATCCCTAAATCCCCACACTGACATTCTATCCTTACTTTAATTCCACTTAAGTCTCCCATTTTACATGTATTTGTATCTTTTCATCACATTTTATTCTTCTTTCATGAGATTTTATTATATCTGATCCCTTCCTAATAATATCTTACCATCCCCCCTTTTTCTAGTCTTGTCTGTACCTAGTAACTTTCATCCAATTACAGATTTTCTCAAAGCCGTGTATATGTTTTTATTCTACTTTCATTTTTTCCCAAGAAAGTTTTTATTTAATTTTCCCTCGCTTTAGTATTCAACCTTCTTTTATTTCATACGTTTACTTCCATCCAATGTTTACTTAATCTAGATTTTCCCTGGTTCTTCCTCTACTCCCCAATGTTTAGTTAATATTGACTCTACTTAGTTTTTTCCCTAATTACCAATTTTTACTTAATCCCAATTCTTCCTGATTCATCCTATACTTCCCAGAATCTACTTAATCTCAACTTCTCCTGGTTATTCCTTTACTACTCAGAGTCTACTTAAGCTAAACTCCTTGTTATTTCTATACACCACAGTGTTTCTTAATCTCCACTCCTTCTAGTTACTTCCATACTTCTCAGTATTTACTTAATCTTGACCCTTTCTAGTTATTCCTCTACTCCTCAGTGTGTACTTAATCTTTACTCCTCCTAATAGGTTATCTACTCAACAGTGTTACTCATTCTCGGATCCTTCTAGTTAGTTATCTACACTTCAATGTCTACTAGTCCACCTCTGTGGCGTAGTTAGCTAACGCGCTAGTTTAGTGTTTAGCTAGACTGCCGTGAACGGGGATATCAAGGTTTGAATCTCGGTCGGGTGTACTGGAGAGGGGAGGGAAGGTCCTAAATTTAACATTCCCAATTCCTAACCCATTAGTGTAATTAGTACTTAAGCGTAAAAATCGAACGGGTATTAGGACGTGGTTCTCAAATAAATAATTTATAATTAATCTCGACTCCTAGTTATTTCTCCACTAGCCAGTGTTTACTATTTATCAAAACTCCATAGTTATTTATTTACTCCCCAAAGTCTACTTAATCTCTACTTCTCCTAGTTACTAATTCTCACCTTCTAGTTATTCTCATACAACCTAGTGTTTTAATCTCGTCATCTATAAGTCCTTCTTTTGATCCTTAATGTTTACTTACTCTCAAATTCTAGTTATTCCTCTAATAGCCAGTTTTTACTTAATCTCGTAATCTTCTAGTCTTCCCTTTACTCCCTTCTGTTTATTTACTCTCAACTTAATTTAAATCTTCCTCTACTCCCTAGTGTTTACTTAATCTCGTTATCTTCTAGTTTTCTCTCTGCTAACCAGTGTTTACTTACTCTAAACTATTTCTACTTGCTCCTCTACTCCCCAGTTTTTACTTCACAACGTCATCTTCTAGTCTTCCTTTTTACCTCGGGTTTACTTAAGTTCATCACTCTCCTACTCCTCCCTCTACACCTAATGTTTACTTACTCTCGTGCCTTCCTAGTCCTTCCTCTACTCCCCCTTGTATACTTACTCTCATCCCCTCCCAGCGCGACACGGCGCGCAAGGGACGGAGGGCCCTCAAAGTTCGCATGGAACGGAATGCAGGAATATCTGCCGCGCCGGCCCACGTGGCCGCGAGGTTTATCAGGGACAGCTACAGTTCAAAATAGGGTACCATCAACAAGTGCATTCACACAAACAGGTAGTGAATAGCGCTCGCCATGGCTCAAGGTGTGCTCTCTTTGGTTACAGTTTGACTATTCTCTTCAAATAAATGCTTTGGGTCAATTCTTACTAACGTGAATTAGTTTTAAGCAACTCGCGTCCAATCAGAAGATAATGATATTTTATCACAAGATTTGATTCCGACCAGTCTCAATAGCTATGTTTTTATTTAAACATATTTCTATACTTTTTTATGTACTGACTCATGTTAGAATAAATACTTTGGACTATATATTTATTTTATTTAGATCGAATATACTATCATTTTTTTTTAAATGTTATGGGGATAGTTATTCAGTGTTAGACTTTTTAAGTATGCGGCCACGAACCGTAGCGAGAACTATTTTATACAAGTATGATCACACTATTATGTTATTTCTTCCACCATTAAACATTTTATATTGTTATTGGTGTTGATTTATTTTAATAATACATTAGTTTTACTAATTGAAACCTCTTTCAAATTCTTACAAATTAAAACGCAAGTGAGTTAAAGAAATATAAATAAGAAAGCTAGTTTATTTTAGTATTTTGTATCCAATTCTAAATATTAGTAATCCAAATAAAACTTAGCCGGCACAGTGAATCAAATCTTCACTAGAAGTAATTTAATAAACCGTTTTAAGATTTATTTTTAAAAACTACTCTTTAAAAAAATGGGAATTCCCCCAATGTGATATTCAGCTCCTCCTAGATAGGCTAAAACACCTAAATGGGTGTTTTAAAACTAAGACATCCATAGTAAATATTAGTTAAAATAATATAGTGTGAGACTGAACCAGTTTTTCACCAAACACATACCTAAGCTTTAAGATGGATTAGAGATTAAAACCATTGCTTTTATCTTTATTAAATCAATTATTTGAGTAAGTTTATCTTCAAATTATTGTATTAAAATGATTGATAAAATTTATGAGTGATATTTTTTGGCACAATAAATATCAAAATTATAACAAATTGCTATTTTTAGTTAAATAAAGTTATCTTTTACAATCAAATTAGTTATAATTCAAATTAGGCCAAAAGTGTATTTTTATCAAACAAAACTTTGATATGGGGTCAGTGAAAAAGAACTTAAAATTCATGTTTAATATTTAATAAACCCTCAAAATTGACTACACTACAAAATATTTTAAACATAAATATTGATATAATATTTATCACAAAACTATCCAACACCAATTCGGCCCCATGCTGTGCCACAGTTGTTCCGCCAATCAGGGCCGAGTTGAAGAACTTCCTAGAAATATAACTTAATTAATAAATGTATGAGCTGGTGGATACATCTTTATTCATTTGACTAGAAATAACCTATATTTTCAGTTTTCCCTAGAAAACATTATAGATATATAAAGATAAAATTAAATTAAAGTTTGTATTGATAATAAGACAATGAAGTTATTGCATAAAGCTATTTCAACCCATTTATTTTGCCGTCGATATTAATTTAATGTTAGTTTTATTTTACTTATTATGTATTTAAAACTTCATTGTTGATTTTTTACATATATTTTCACACATAGATTCGAATATTTTGAATAAAATAATTTTGTATATTATAAAAAAGTGTATATGTAACACATAAATACTTAGTTTCATGGGGTTTGATTTAATTTATGAAAATAACTTATTTATTAAGCTATACATATTTCATATACGTCTGAGAGTATTATGAATTCACTGTGGTAATAATAAGAAGAATATGATTGTAAAGTTATTGCAATAAATAGAATTTAACGTAACACTGAGTACTTACTCCAATTTTCCAATGTTTCATGATGGTTCAATATAATTAAACTGGAATACAATAGTTTTTTAAAAATAATTCAATAACTTACACAGCACATCTATAGTTTTGCATAGTAAGCAGCTTTACCTAACATTATATTAACTAAAAAATTTGAACCTTATTAAAATGACTCAATTTTTTAATTGTGTGACTCATATAATCATTTAAAATGTCATGTCTACGGGACCAGTAATAACGAGATTCTAATCAACATTATAGTTGTTTAATATTTAATGTTAATTTATATATTTGTAAAAGTTTAAAAATATATGGGAAGGCCGGCTGGGCTCCAACCCTTTAAATGATAAATCAATTGTTCCCCACGGTTTAGCTAGACCTAATCATTTACCAATAATGTTTCCATTACCTTAGTATATCCACGTTCAAATCGATTATATCACCTATATTTTTATCAAAAAAGGATTTAAGGACTATCCATGAGTATTTATACTTACACCGTACTAGTTATGGGCAGAAAAATAGTATGGGACTCCAAACGTATCTAACAACGTTGTAAAATCAATGGTTTAAGATCTTGTGTCCAACCAAGGCCTTATATTACGTATAGCTATTATTGCATGGAGGAATATATAAACAGAATATAAATGGCTTTGCCTACGTATTGCTAGTCTGTTACTTAAGTAATCATTCCTATAAATTACTATCCCGTACTAAGTCTATCATTTCTCAATACCATAGAATTTGCATGGAATTACTGAACGATTGGTTTGGGTTGTGGCAAAGTAACATTTTATGGCTTATCGGGAAGACATTAACTTTAGACTAATCCTATCCCCATATCGTATCTACGAGTTTCTTTTCTCCAGTCCATGAACTTAGCCTACACCTACGTTACCTCCATGGGATTAAAGTTGCATTGTATGGACAAACGAAAGAGTTGAGTTGATTAAAGTAGTCACCCATGTTATTTTATGGCTCTTATTTGGAAATACCATGAATAAACATGGGCTTAAATAACCAAAATTTATATTTAGCTCAATACAATTCTATGACATAGAGGAATGGTAGAGCGGGAATTTGTGAAATGAAGGTTTTATGGTTCTTGCTCCAAGCTTTAACAATTCATCGGACATGAGAGTAATTCTACCCAATAGAAGCGTAGCTGATGTGATTGAAGTGATTTCTTTATTTTGACATTTTTATGGCGGTAATATTTTAGTTAAAACATTGTTTTTGTTCTATTTTAGAATCGCTTCTTACTACCCGTTTGGGTTATGCGCCATTAGAATTATTAATTCATATTTTATAATTATGAATAATACATAAAACAGCGCTACTTTAAAATAAATTTCAATTTATTTGAAATTATTCTTTGTCCTTGTGGTGGCACACGCTCCAGATAGGTGCGGACCAAAACTTACCATGACAATGACAAAATCGAGCCAACACCAAGCGTTTGTGAAGTATTTCTTGAAACCAAGAGCAAGCCATTTGATCAACATCTCGAGAAAGAAAATAACTGTAAATATCTTGTCCATGTAGTAGAGGATGTCTTGAAGGATGGGCCGGTATTGTAAGTGGACGTCTTCCAGTGCCTAAGATATGAGATACATCGTGTTAATATTGAGTACTATAACTAATAGTATCACCATATTAGAAAATGTTAAGGTAAATGTTTTATTTTAATTTATCACCATCGTTTTATGAATTTATTTATAACTATATAAGTATATTATTGTGTATATATACACAAACGTTTAGATAAAATTAAAAAGCGTTTGTATATTTAAATAATCGAAATTATATAAATACAGATTAAAATTTACATAAACAAGGGAATTAAAGTAAACCAAATAAATATAAAAATATTATATATTAAATCCAAATCACACATAAACACACATATTCAATTATTTTTCAGGTATTTAACAAGTTTAATTAGTATTAATAATCTCAATCATAGTGAACTCCGACCGAATCATCTGTTTTCACTTTGCCAGCAACCCATGTACCATTCCTTAGCATAGCTACTTCCTTGAGACGGAATGGCTTGAAAATATATATTTCTGTTATGTAAAGGGCCTTGCGAGAATGATTTACAACACTGGTTTCCTCATAATCATTGTTTTCGGGATTGATAGCTGAGGAATCCCTATTTATAAAAACCAGGAGGACCACTGAATTAAACAACTCAGACTTAATCATTATTTTATTTTATCACGCGCACAAAAGAGGACACGGTTCGGTCACTTCAATTATAAAAACCAATCAAAAGACTACAGGCCCATGGCAACAGAAAGAGACAACATTAAAACTAAATGCGCATAGAAAATGCAAAACATACAATACACAGCACGTTGGTTAATAGAAAAAACCTACGCAGTTGCTATATTGTGCACTGGTTTGATATACTAACCAAGGCCAGACTACTGAGTAGGATCATTGTGATGACCGCCGTCTCGAAGTACTTGTTCTCGATCAATTGGAACGTCTTGAGCCTGAGGTGGGCCCAGCCTTGCCAGAAGGGGGCATCATTATCACCAGCTAGGAAGGGGAATTTCTTGTACCAGGTGTCCGGAAAACAGTCAGATGGATAGTCGTCCAATACCTCTTCCGTAGCCGCGTCTATCACTAGATCCTCGTCTAACGGGCCTTCCTCGTTTTCACCATCTTCCTCGAGATCTAAACATCCAAAACATATTACCATATAATAATTTTTAAAATTCATAACGTCTCAACCAATTAACAATCCTTTCACAACTGTGTGAATAAACGCTAGTTTTTTTACTGAACATTTAACAAGCATTTTTAATACAAGCGTTAAAAACATTTACATTTAAGGGAATATTGATTAAGAGGTTTGATAATGACAAATGCTCCAAATCTAGGACAGAAATCCACACAAAAACAACAAAGTGTAAAGTACGCCAGTAAACCAGCCAAGATTCAAAATCAAGTATCAAGTCATAATAAAAAAATTAAGACTGGGAAAGAAAGCTAATTTTATAAAAAATATATTCAAATATCAGCTTTTTATTAAATATTTATAAAAATAGTTTTAAATTGGTATCGGAGTTTATCTAAATTATTAAATTTGTACATTCAATAAGGAATTGTACCTTCTTGCTCCAGATCTTCCTTGCTGGCATCTTTCTTTTCCTCCCCGTCCAAAGTCTCTCTGCTGTTATTGTGACTTTTCTCTATAAATGGCCTATTCTTGTGACTGCCATAAGACTTGTTACTGAAAGTTAGTTATAAATATTATTATTCAAGCAGCATGTTCCAGAATATAGAGATAGTGGTGGGAAAATAATAAAAATATATACACTGGATGAAACTGTTTCACGAATACATATGTTAATTTAAATCTGGTTTGTTTCATCATAACAACATAATGTTTAATCCTTGTAAAACATTTAAAACTGAATTAAATTAAAAACAATAAATATTGTATATATGATAAATATAATATGGTATGTTAATTATCAAGAAATAGTCAGTAAGCCTTTATTTTAATTTATAAAATGAACATTTTAAATATAAGTTTACCACATTAAATCATTCTGATCTAGGTGGTGTTTCAAGAATGTATCTTCTAATCTGTTATCCTGATAACTCCCCGGATACCAGGTGCCTTTAAGCATCCTTATCCTCAAGTATAAATATGTTTATCTTAAATTATTATCATTCAAATTGTATTACAATAAGCCATAGTTTATTACGTTATCCAAAATATTTTCAAACATAGAAAGGCCTGCCCAGCTTAAAGCATCCTAATTAAAGGGTATTCATGATGTCATTCCCCATCCTGCTATCCCAACATTGCACAGTGTATATAATTGCTTACCTTAAAGCATCCTCATCCAAGTGATGTCTTAAGAAGTCATCCTCTATCCTGTTATCCTGATGGTTCCCTTGTATATTATTGCCTATAAGCTTGCTATGGTTCATCACCAGTTTGCCTTTCTTCAGCTTGTTTTTCAGATCTCCTTTGAATAAAACCAAACACATAGGGGAACTCCATAAAAATACTTTAAATCTATCAAAATAGTAAAACTAAATGTAAACTATAGATTTTAAGCGCCAATATATATTTAAATTGACAAAAATATTTTACTAATTAATTATATACAAGTATAAACAGACAGATTGTTATAAAATATTAATAGCTGAGACGGTTAATACCTCTCAAAAATAAATACTAAATTGTACCCAGCATATGATTCAAAATGTTATTTATGATTTTTAATTATATATTTTGGTTTCTATAAATTAATTTGTATTTTTATTTAAAACTGTATTAAAAGTTCTTATACAAATACATGTGGTTATAAATGTTTGTGATCATAAATTGTGTTGAATATTAAATTCACAGAAATAAGTTTTTAATGTGTTTCAGAAGCTTCCAAATGACGATTATAATTAAATTTTAATAAGTGGCCATATATGGTGGTTTTTATTTTTATGATGGTTGAATGCATACTAAAAACATATATTTTCATCCTTCTTCAAAACGAGCAAATATAACTTAAATATAAGTAATTTAAAGTAACTGTTTTATTAACTTTGCATGTGTTTATTTTAGCACCCCATTTTACTACCCTTTGTGTTATACGCTAATGTAAAAAATAATCTTTTGGTTTGAAGGATTAAGTAGGTTATATTTATAGGGAGTGTACCCGAATTTTCGTGGAGGTAGATTGGAAAACTAGTTTGATAAAAATCACCCTCAGTATACTCATCCGAGATTCAAACCTCGATCTCCCCGTCATCAGCCATCTTATCTTTTGCGAGAGTAGCGCGTTAGACTAGGCAGCCACCGAAGTGGATTTTTGATTGTGTTAGAAAAGGCCCAAACTACCGCGAATCAACTACATTAATGGCGGCAGAGCATGCAAACAAGTGTCTAAAACAGGTGCAAGCTATCAACTCACCATGGATGGTGAACTCCATCCCGTCCCCAATGGCCACCTCCAGCTGGTTCTGGTCTTTCGGGCTCTTCTTGTCCCGGAACCCTAGCCCATCCGCCAGTATTTCATCTGTAGTGAGATCCAGATCTGTGTCTCTCCCATGAGCTTCTGGAGACAGTCGCAAAACAAACCCCCCGGAACGTATCAACCCCCTTGCTGCCCCCTATCAACTACCCTTCGTACTCCATTCTCTCGCTAGACTTGGTCCGCGTTGAATGGTTTCAACTAGATTGATCAAATTGTTGGTTTCCGTTCAGAATTTATTTAGGATTAAGAGTGGATTTTTAACTTTTTTTTACAGTCTAATATAAAACACAGGTGATGATTTTCTTTAAATCAATTAATATTGTTGTGACATTTATGGGTTACCTGGGATTCGCAAAAATTAAAGTATAAATAAAAATAATTATGTATTTTATCACCAATACGTTTTAAAATCATTGCGAAGGGGAAATTTAAGGAAAACACTAACCATATATATGAATTAAGGATTGAAAACAGAATTTTTAGGGAAAATATTGCCAATAAACTTTGCCGGGATTTAAGCCTCAGCCTTTCTGTGAGAGTCAAAAGCACTATATAATACCCAACTAGGCCAGTATATAAATAATGACATGATAAAGCCAATTTTTTCGATTCAAAGCAAATATTAATCAAATATAATGAAATCTTCTCGAAGTCAAAATCGAAGTTCGAATTCTTCGTTTTATTAGTTGTATGTTGGATTTTTTTAATATTATTCATATTTATATAACTTTGACCATAAATATAATTTATAAAATGTTTTATTTTTAAAATGTTTGTATGAAATAGTTTGTCCATAGCTGATAAATCAAGTTATTATAACAGCATGTAATTCAGTGATTTAATATTTTTTAATATGAACATTAATAAATAAATTGTATGTAAAAGCACAAAATGGCAATGAAAGGGGTAGCCAGCACACCGACAATAAAGTATGTATTGAATTACCATATTTTAATTTTCATAAATAATCATTATAAATTAATTCAATACATTTTAATTTGCAAAGAATTGAGTGGCATTTAAACTAAAGACAGATTTAATCGCTTATAAAAATTAGTAATTAATAGCGTACATTCAGCCCTGACAATATGTATATATATATATATATATATATTATTTTTAGATTTTCACATATGTAAAATGTATGACTTGATTCAATTATCTATTACTTATTTTATTTATTATTAATATTCACATTCAATATGCAGGATATTATTTTGAATAAATGGACTGAAAATGAGAGTGGTGATTTTTATAGTAACACATTAAGATTTTGAAATTGTGTCTACTTTATCAATTATGGGGGACCCAGTTAATAAATGGGAGCCCACACTTACTGTACAGTATATATATATGTGTGTGTGTGTGTGTCTGGGTCATGACTACAGGCGTTATAATATATACAAACAAAAAGTCAGATTTAAATCCACCCTAGTCATATTGCAAGTCACTAAAGATTATATAAACCCACAAATACTTTTACTTATTTAAATAATATGGACACACATTTTTTGAATCGATCTCTACGTTATCAAAACCTAATCAAAATTAGATTAGGATTGTAAACATTTATGAGTTGTCTTATTGCAAGAATTTCCTCCCACTTTAGTGATATGAAACTTTTATTTTTCCTTGAATACCAAATTAATTATAACAATAAAAGAATAACTTTTATAAAACCTGATAAGCCCAAATTTTCAAACCTGTAGCTAAACCAGATTTGGTTTTAATCGGCTCCGCAAGTTATGATAAGTTTTAATAGTAGCAAGACGTAAACAATTTTATTATAAAAAAATACTAAGGGATACCTTTTGTCAGGTACTACTACTTTCTAGGAGAAAACCCCATTAATAATTGTATATTGTAAATTTATTGTTGATTTACTCTCGTGTGTTCTGGAGTTTGTATTTAAAATGTTAGATACATAAAACCTCAAAGTACAGTACAATTAATTTTACAAATTGTAAAAGACCCCACACTTTTTTAATGACTCATATCTTACCTATATATCAAAATTTTCACACTAATGGGATGGTATGAAAAGAAATTCGTCCTTATTTTCGTAAAGGAAAAGTAGGAAACCACATTTTACAGGGTTTCGAGCCTTGACACCAGCAAAATACCAAACCAAATAATATTGATTGCTCAGTCGTGTGCCCCCCCCCCCCCCTTAAACAGGTCCTAAAACGATTAGATAGATAGCCACCGCTTTCATACCCCTTAGCTAAGTACTGTTTCCCATCTACTAACGCTGAATAAAGGTCCATAGTTAGCATATGTTGGATTATTATAGCCTATTTATTTACAGTAAGCGTTTTAGTCCAACCAGAATATTTATAAATATTAAATTAAAATTGTCATAATAGTGTTTTATTTACTAAAATTAATATTTTTTATGTATTTTAACACATTTTATTCACCATGAGAAATGATAACTATAGCATAGTTTATTCTCTAGACTAAAATATAGCTTAACATAAATAATTTCCAAACGAAATATATTTGATTGTTTCAAAGTCTAAGCAAGGGAATGGAGTGCAAAGAACAAGTTTATTACTTTATTGTGTTTCACTTTTGTTTCTTTTTAATAATATTAATAGTTCGTTTTATTCCAAACATTATTTAATATTTTCCCGAATATGAAAGTTAACATAAATGGGTCATACTGAAAATGTTACTATTACAAACAACAAACTATGGTAACATGCATTATCCTAGAATTTCAATAACATTATGACAACGTGTGTACATCTTAAGATAACATGTACCTTCCTAAATTATTTATCAATATTATAAGGTGCTTCTAGTTGTTTTAAATTTTATCTTACAAAGATAGAGGAGACAAAAATATCTAGCATTTTTAATATCCAGTTTTGCGATTCAACTTATATAAATATTTTAAATCAAACTCTTCATTTTCCCAACAGAAACCCACGTAAACACATATAACATTTTTAAACGTATTATTTTTTAAAACTAACTCTTTTTAACTAGTTTTTAATGTACTAAATGTAATACTTTGAAATTAATACAATTTTAGGAGTTATGAATAATTAATTATGGTATTTACACGCTCACAGTTTAAAAATCATCCTAATTATTTTATGTTTGCAACAAGAAGCTATTTTCGTTGCCTACGACCTAACGAACTATAGTTATAGAACTGAATTAAGTTTTTTCCCCACATTGTTGAAGCTTTAAGTTAATGCTTTGACCGCTTACTCTCATCATCCTAACAAAAACCTCAAATGTAAACCCAGATAGTACGTGTATAATTCTAAATAACATATATAAACATATTTTTTAAATTCTTATAGAATTTATTGATTTTTGGTGCCTTAGTACTTTCATTTCCATTATTATTTATTTTATTCAAAAATAATTAGCAAAGTAAAATATTAAAAGTATGTAATACAAGGTAATGTTTCATTATCTGTGTGATCATTTTTATAACAAAATTAAAATTAATTTATTTAATTTATAAAGGTACTCTTAAATTTTTAGTTTAAATATAAAAATGATTTTTCACAATTAGTAATTTGGTTAAAATTTAAGCACGCCTAACGTATGAGATTTTAAAAACTTAGAAATCCTGAAAGCACTGTTTTTATAGGTAGTAATTAAATTATTGGAACTTCTATAAAAACTAAATGTAAATTAAGATTATTACTTTTATATTTGCTAAGCCAATAAATTAAGCCCAGTGATTTAAACACCATCCTTACTATGCTTTGAAAAAATCAAGTTCTAAAAACACTAATTAACAAAGAGTTGATTACTTTTTTTTCCTAAAATATGTCACCATCTAACTTTTGTTGGTGGGCACTATATATTAAATTAGCAAATTTAAATTATGAAACACACTATTTGGACTTCATTAAACTAGTAAAAAATTAAAGTATTCATTACTGTCGTAAATTAAGTATGGGCAGGATTAAAGGTATTTTCCATTAGACCTAAATAATAGATGTATTACACTTGGTCCGACTCATCTTCATGATTACCTTTAATAATTTAACTAATGGGCATATAGGCAAAAAATTAAACCTGGCCAAGATAGTGAATACATTTGATAAAGCATTAGTACATTGGGCTCAAAGTACTGAGATAGAATCCATGTCAATTATTATCTCTGGCAAATTTCTCGGTATTTTATAGTCAGAGAGACCTTTTTTCCAAGTTGACTACTTGTTTACGTAATGCATATTAATTAGAATAATGTTGTAGGTGTGAAAAAAATATAATTTAGAGTGAACATAAATGCATTTGCTTAGCGTCGAGTGGGAAATCCTTATATAAAACACCCTTAATACACTCAGATAAGTTTTGAAAACAGACCTCTACGTCCCTGGAAAAACAGTGAACTTGACATCTAAACCCCGTTTCCATCAGTACGGGTTTACAGATTATGGTGATTTAGTAAGTAATGGTAGAATTTAAAGCCTGGCCTATACCAATAATTAGCCGTCTAAAGCCAACTGGTGTGACCTAATCTGAAAAATAAATCAACCAAACTACTATATTATAACGACAGCAATTATGATTAGTAGGATTGGATTGAGCAGAAATGAGAGAAATTGGATTATTTTCAAGATTATTTTTTCAAGTGATCATGCCATGTCTTTCCTCTATAGCTGCGGATGTAAAGATAAGCACTCAACAACGTATCCTTGAATTCCACATCCGTTTCTATGGACCAAATACAAATAATTTCTGCATTTGGAATAGAGCACTAGGCTAAAACAAGGTTTAAACTAGTACGGTTTTAGCAACAAAATTTAACTGAATGATGCTAGAATAAAGTGTTTTTTGAACAAAACACTAATAAGCGCAAAAAAAACCTTTTAGAAACTATCTTTCTTTGGCATTGTCAACTTCTTCAGTCCCAAAATATAAACCGATGGCTTTTTGTTGACCTTGATCGGATTGCAATGGTAATTCACCACTAATTTTTATTATTATTATTATTATTATTATTATTATCATCATCATCATTATAATTATTATTATTATTATTATTATTATTATTATTAGAACCCCGTCTTACTACCCGTTTGGGTTATACGCACTTTCGCTAATGTGGAGGCCTGGAATTCCACACATTTACAAGTTGTGATTATTACACGTCTTGTCAGAGGTTAAGGAAGCGTTTGGCAATCAGATAAATCTGTGTTGGCACCGAGGATTGAACCCCGGACCCTTAATACAGAAGTCTGACACTTTACACCTATGCAGCCAGGTCACCCCAAACACCGCTAATACGAGCCGATATTATGACACGTCCACATAAAAATTAAACTATCATCTAAAGTATGGTTGGTCTCTTGGTATAGTTGTCAGAATTCCTAATACTAATCTAAAAGTCCTGGGTTTAATTCCCGGTAATACCATAGATATGTATCTCGACTGGGAGTTGTTCCTATGCTCATCATAGTATAGTTAGTTAGGCTTTAGTTAAGTTTAAGACTTATACTGGCATCACATAGCCATCTTCATCAAATCATCGGGTTGGAGTAGCTGCACCTATATGGTGGCCCAATATCATAAGACGACTACAAACAATCCAGTATCATTAGAAGACCAGGAGTGTATAGCCTGATGGCTAAGGATTAAAAATTATATCTAAAATAAGGAATTAGCCTCAACACCCTATTGGAAGAACATTCATTGGAAAGTTTATTAAAAGGTCCAAATCTCATGGCCAACTGTAATTTTTAGACTATATACCTTCATGTGGTGTAACGTAGGTAAAAGTATTTAACCCCATTATTCTATATGATGTTCCATTTTATTTGAGACTTCCCTAACCATGCCTTTTTTTTATCACAGTGTCTTGCTACCTGTTCAGGCTAAATGTATGTATGTATGATAAATTATTCTGATGGGGTAGAAATAAAAAAGGGAGGATTTTAGAATATTGTGATAAATTTACACTAAATAACATAATTTTACTATTATTATTTTTTATATTTATAAGATAGTATTAAAAATACATATATCTATTATTCAACATAACATAAAACATATTTTTATGAGTCCAAGCATTCAAGAGCGTAGAAACGGTTAGAATGGGGCTTTCAGGAACCCCCCCTCCAAAAAAAATTATGTTCCATATATACGTATAGAAACTTTTATTAGTTAGGGGTGTATTCGAATATTCTACCCACACCCCCACCCCTATAAAATCAAGCTTTCTATACCCTAGAATGATTTTTTTAATTTAATAAAACATTTAAGGGTAATTAATTTAATATAAACACTGTTTCTGTGCCAGTCGGAAAACCCTTTCTTACTATCTTTTCTTAGTTTACTTTGAGTCTCAAATAAGATGGGTTAGCATATAGTTAATATAATAAAGGTAACGGTTACACCTCAATGTTCTACATACCCTATGCCTACATTGAATATTATCGATGAGGAAGTTGCATGGCTACTATTGGGAAACAGCGTTGGCGTTATCTCGTTCTTATGTGATCAATCTCCCTTCAAATATTATAAGACAAATTTTGCATATCTGGTTAGTCGAGGTTATCAGTAGCTCCTTCTTAGCCCAGCGCACCACCT
This sequence comes from Timema douglasi, assembly GCA_901482245.1. Lineage (NCBI taxonomy): Eukaryota > Metazoa > Arthropoda > Insecta > Phasmatodea > Timematidae > Timema > Timema douglasi. Next base: position 251,743 of record CABEEJ010000154.1, read on the forward strand.
TCAGACATAAAGTCTGTTCACCGTAGGAATTGTTTTCTGAAAGGCGTTTTTCCCTACCAGAAATCTATTATATAGTAGAATATTAGTAGGAAAAAAGATCTTTATGAGAGTAATTCCTACCGTGAATGAAGGCTGAGCGCGAGGAGATTTTCCAATAGTTAACTTAGAGAGAGCGAAGATAAAGCTTTCTCCATAAGGCCTATAGCTACCTCAGTGATGATATTGGGTGTAGAGTGAAATAATTTATTAATAGGTAGTAGTCTGGACCATCGACCTATCTAATCATATTTTAACTTAGTTTATAATTTATCAAACGAACTTAAACCATTATATTTCTAAGCACTTTTTTAAACTTATATTTAGTAATTTTTTAGTTTTAAATACATTTATTGAACGTAATACTTGAAAAGTAATTTGTCTATTTTAAGACAAATGTTCTTTGTTATAAATTGACTAAGAAAGTTAAAAATATTAGCATTTAGTGAAATTATTTTAATTTTAATATTAATTATATATATATAATAAACACTTAAATAGTTTGAATTTTAATAATATATGATATTAAAATTGAAATAATTTAACCAAATGCCAATAATTTTAGTTTTCTTAGCAAATTAATAATAACAAAGAACATTTTTCCTAAAATAAACAAATAAATATTCAAGTATTACGTTCAATATTTCTCCATACATTTTATATTTATATATTACTGTACAATATAGATTTATGTGAAATATAAATTAATAATATGTCATGACAATTATCTATCTACATGTGCTATTGATTAAACAGAAGCATAAAGTGATAAATAAAAGCTGAAGCTTAAAAAGACCATGTTAAAGGTGCCACTATGGTGTACCATTGTTATGTTTGCCAATTTTGGTTTAAAAAACACATATATAAAAAATAATTACTGCTTGCAGTCAAAATTTTAGAGCTCTTTCTATATAATTATATATAAAACGCACTAAAATGTAATATTATATATGTTACAATCCAAACCCGATTCCAGGACAAACTAGACCGGACCAGGACGAATTGATACATCTTAAGAGTCTCAGTTTAGCCTAACCCAAATTCGTATATCCTGAAATTTTAACCTATTTCATAGGATAAATTAGTATAACCTACAATTTTACTAGGCCAAACAAGGTTTAAGTTATACTAATGTTAGGTTAGCTGACAACATTTGCGCGCAAACTGTGAATCATGAAACCTGTCCAAGGTCGATTCATCGTATGGGTTAAGAAGAATTAAAATAGTACTATCTAAAAACATCAGGCTATATCAGTTTATCCTACAAGTGGCAGGATGTAACAGTTTGGCCTACTCCTATCTAGTTTGTCTTGAAATCGGGGTTTGGGCAATAACATATAGATTCTAAATTTCACTGTTAATTTATCTATTTTTAATCATACATAGAAACACCTAATAATAGTATCAAATTGAAATTAATTTGGTTAGTCAAAAAACTTGATTTAACAACGTGATAATGGTCTCAAATATGTCCAAGCACCAAAGATTTACCATGGACAAGAAAAAATACATTATCACAAGTTTAGTTTTAACCACATAATATTGTTCCCTGTTATTCTGTGTCTTTCATATGAAGACTAACTAACATATTATCACTAATATAAAAATCTAAAACTTTAATTTGTTGTAGTTTATATTAAATACACAATTGTGAGTATATATGTATATATATTACTGTTTCACTTTGATTTTCATGTACAACATTCACAATTGTTTATATAAATTATCAATTTGTATAATTGGGATTTAAGTTATATATATATATATATATATATATACGATTATACATGACCTAAGGCCCATTAGTTTTATCATCAGTTTACACTAAATAAATATATAAGGATGAGCCAGAGAAATTTTTTAATTTATGCACCAGCATTCGCCAGGTAAGGTAGGAAGGAGGAAGTTAAAATCACCCATTTGGAGGGTTACACTTAAAATACCAGAATGTTCAGTAAACTTTACGTAATATATTAACTCATGTCTTAATTTACTTTCAGCCTAGCAGGCTCTTGTAGTGTTGCAAGTTTGTGCGCGTCTGACAAGACTGTACTTGTAAAGTGTGTCCTTCCACCCAGCACTATACTTGCCCATGGAAAGTTTTTTTTACACCGCGTTTCATTCACCTCAGGGGTATTATGCAGTTTATTGCTTTAGTAAGGTAGAGTTTTGAGTAAATTTAGCAACCAGAAAAATGAGAAATGATTGAGTAAAAGTCCTATTAATACACCCGTAAAGGGTTCGAGTCCTTACTTTCCTGTCAATAGTAAACCATGTTATAAGAACATGACATTAAGTTAGCGTGTCAATATGTTCTTGTGAATTTATTATATATATGTATTGGCAATCCAAACATTATGTGTATTTGGTAGATTTAATACTGAATTGAAGGAAACAGGAATTTACAAGTAGGGATTTGCTTTGGGGCCAATCATGTTACTTTTTTGAGCAAGCTATACAAAGAAAATTAATTGTGATTTAAACAATTCTCGGCACGGCTGAAAAATTTAGCATTGATAAATTCGGAGTACCCATTTCAAAGTAATTAATTCACGCCCGGGGGAAATTTTCTTAATGTTAAATATATATATATATATATATATTATAAAATTTAGTAAATTATAGCTCAAGTCAAATACTGATAACGTGCACGTTAATTCACAGCGTCACCATAAAAGATTATAAATCATCACAATAACACATTTTTGTGGTTTGCTTAGTTTAGTTTTGATTTAAAATCCCTAAAATACTGGTTAGTAGCTAAATTGCATATTTGGTTGATTAAAATTAAACAATAACTAATAATTAGTGATATTATTTAATCGTATTTTTCAGATTAATTAATAAGGGGAAGAATTGTGAATAGATTCATATTATTATTTTTTATAACTTTATATTAATTAATTAGTAGAAGTAAAATTGACGAGGGAGCTTAGAACGAGGAAAAAGAAAAGGGACTTATAATTTTAGAGAGTGAAATGAAGATAGTCATAAAGAACATCTAAATAGGGAAAGCTGCTGGAGATGAAATACCAGCTGACCTTCTGAAGGTACTGAGAAACAACGGGTTAGTGGCTCAGACAAAACGTATAAATAGGATCTACGAAACAGGATAATGGCCTAAGAACTTTCTAAACGTAACCACAGTGGCTATAAAGAAGAAAAAACAAGTTAATAAATGAAGTGACAAGAGGACCATCAGCCTCATCTTCCATGTGGAGATCATCGTGGCAATAATTCTAAACAGGCGACTGGAACATAAAATAGAAAGTGTGGTGGAAGAAAACCAATTTGGATTCAAAAAAGGAAAGGGGAACAACTCAGAGTGTTATGGAAGTCAAAGACGTGGTCTACGTTGGTTTCATCAACTGTAAAAAGGCATTTTATAGAGTAAAGGGAAAGAAACTTATATAAATAGTCAAAAATATCAGCAGCAACTGGCGGGACAGAAGGTTGGTTGCAAGCCTGTACCTGAGACAGCGAGTGAAGGTGAGGCTGAATGATGGAGAGACCAATAACGTAGAGATAGAAAAATGAGAGAGGCGGGGATGCTGTTTGTCACCCAGTCTGTTCAACTTGTATATTGAGTGACTGGTCATGGAAACCCCGGAGGGACTTGACAAATTCAGGAGAGAACGCGTCATCAACACGATAAAATACGCAAATGATCTAGCATTGCCAGCCCAAAATAAAGAAGATTTGCAAGAAATGATGGACCAGTTGGTGGAGATAGGGAGAAGATATGACATGGAGATCAACATTAAAAAGTCAAAAGTGATGGTGATTTCAAAAAATTAAGAGCTAATAAACATAAAAATTGGAAATCAGGAGTTGGAAAACATAGAACAGACCAAATACCTGTGAAGTCTGCTAACAAAGGATGCCTACTGCACCAAGAAAATTAGATCAAAGACCACCATGGCTAAGGAAGCTTTCAACAAGGAGAGATTACTGCTGGCCAGCAAGTTGAGTTTGGAATTGAGGAAGAAACTGATGAAATGATACATATTTTGGCACATCATGTTTTATGGATCAGAAACTTGGACTCTTAGAAGGATGGAAAATAAATACTTGGAGAACTTTGAAATTTGGTGCTGGATAAGACTTGAGAAGATCAGGTGGACAGACAGGGTGACAAATGAAAAAGTCCAAACAAGAATGGGTGAGAAGAAAACATTTTTTGATGGAATTCTTCGGTAAAAAGCAAACTGTACCGGACGTGTCCTTAGAAGTATTTGTCTTCTGCACGACCTTATAGAAGTCGAGGTTGAGGGATAGGGGCTTAGGAAGAAGAAAAATTCAAATAGTCGGGGACTTGAAGGTAAGAAGAATATTTTTTTTTAATTTTGCTTTAAGTAAGAAATTATTTTTAGAGTATATTAAAAATCACCCATTCGTGCCTAAGCAACACCTTAATCTCAACTCTTGTTCCTCATAACACTCCACTTATGTTCTCTTGATTCAAATCAGGAGTAAACCTAAAGTTGGCTAAGGTTAGACTCATAAACGTGCTTGATTCTAAAGCTTTGTGGGACATATGCTTTTTTATTAATTTCCCCCTACTAACTATGTAAAATAAGTAGAGCCTAATTTAATAATACCTATTAAATAAAGCTCCATAATTTGTTCAATATTTGCAAAAAGTAAATGCACAGGCCTATTTACAGGAGGTTTACTCAATTTATTTTAAATATTCAACCCCTTTATTTAAGCAAACTTTGACTTCACCAAAAAGTCAACATTGGTAGTATTGGGGTAAAGTGCTAGTCTCAGGACCCGATTTCTGTGGTTTCAAACCCAGCCAGGGTCTAGAGTCCTTTAGCGATAAAAATCAGTAGCAAAATTTCCTTCGCAGGGGAAGTAAGGCTGTCAGTCACATGTTGATTGTGGACATGTAAAAAGAACCCTTATAAGTATGTGAAAGTACCTTTCCTGGCAGAATTGGTAGGCTATTTAACTCTCGATCATATAAATTATTGTGTGCTGATATGATCACTCAGTTTGAAAACTGCACGTCAAATACTTAAAATAAATAAATAAAACAAAATAACTTTATCAAAACCTTATTTATTCTTTCATTAACTACTCATATTATGAACGTGTTTAAATAATATAATGATTTCTAAGCTTGTTCAAAATATTTAATCAGTGTGAAAACCACGTTATTAATTATATTTGATACATCGTTTCTCAAGTATTTGTTAAGGAGACATAGATAACTAAGACATATTTGGATGTGCCTACACTCTCAGCACTACTGTCCGCATAATGAAACAAAAGTATTCTGTTTATTAGGGGAAGAAGTGCATGTGTGAGATAATTTAAATATTATAAGTAAATTAAATATTTAAACAAATTAGTCAGTTTTATTTTATTTTCAAGGGGATTTTCCCTTAAAGTACATTTATTGAAAGGTATGTGTCTAACCCTTTCCTCAAGCACTCCCATGGTTCGACTCATATTAATCCATAAACTACAATACACCAAACTAGCTGAACTCAGGAACAAAAGCATCTACAGCCCAATATTATACACACCGACAAACAGAACTGACACCCAAATATGATAATACAGGGAACTGAACTGAAAAGTAGGCTATATTGCAGGGATGACCAAACTTCGTCCATGCCATCAAATTAAACATAACTGCTTTTATGGAACGTGGAATAATAACATTGGAGGAACGTGTTTATATATGTTCACACACATAATTTAGTTAGTTGCCCTATATCAAAAAAGGGAACGTTTTATTATTCGAATATATAAATATATTAGATTCTCTATTTTTTATACTATAATGAGCATTTTTACGATTTGTCTTCTTAATATTTAAGATACAGTAAGATGAATATGCTCTAAACATACTTTTCCTAAGCGCACCTAGGTTTTCTTGGAGCCATTAGTAGCCATTAGTCATCAGTTTGGCCACCCTTGCCATATTATATCCAGCAGAGTATTCACTGAGGATGTTTCCATGGTGTACGTGAAGGTACTACAAAGTATATTATGCAAAAAAAATGTAAATCGTTGTAAATAAAGTATTAAATAAATTGGTATTTATATTAAAGTGTGAAATATTCTGTATATTCACTAATAAGAGATAACGTAAAAACAAACAAGAAAGAAATAAGATTATTTGTAAATAGCGATCAAGAGCTTTAATTTATTTTGGTGTCTTTTAAAATTATATATGTCTTGGTACGCGTTGAAGCTCTTCGTATATTTACACTACTGCGGTAGTTAGAAGGAATGTAGAATTTAGAGAAAATGTAACTCTATTTGATTCAGGTCACTTAAAGTTTCTTTGTATAAATGTAGATAGTAATGTATTTAGAGTCCAATTTTGGTAGTCGAGCTTTTATTACACTTTTAATAAGTTAATTAGTTATATATATGCACTTGTGATATAAATTAATACATGTTAATGTTTAGGATTTTTTTTGTGCCCTAAAATTACTTTAAATATATGTTTATTTTATGTGAAAAATTTCATAAAAAATATATTATAAAGGAAAATATATGTTTTAACAATGGTTTATTAATTTTTTTATTTATCTTAATAAGAAAGGTTAACTATGTGAATTTTAAATTTTCAATCCTAAGAGTAGATACCGGCAGTGATTATCATTGTAGATTTGTTATCACCGCATCTTACTACCTGTTCAGGTTATACGCATGTATTATAATTACTCCAATCGTGGAAAGAGTGTGATAATATTTAATAAAAGCCACTCTCAGCACAAACACTTCTACCTCCACGTCATCGACTTACCAAACAAAACTAGCTTGATATTTATACCACGTGTCCACAGGTAAATTTTATTTTATTCCAAGTTACATGTTTATTCAACTTGGATAGTATTCATAGAGAAATCATATAGTTGTACTTTTTTTTAATACAATTAATAGATTCTAAAAAAAATCTCATTTACTAATACAGGTTTGTGGTTTGAGCTAATCTTTACCAGGTTCTGAGTGAAATGTGTTTGTTAGTGAAAATGAGTCATTGTAGGCCTATATATGTTTGATATAGTCAAAAAAATTCGTACAAAGATATAAATAATAATAATAGGTTAAATAACAAAAATAATCAAACAAGTCCATTTATAGCTTAAGGGAGCCAAAATAAACATAAATGTTAGACAGCCAATACAACAAAATAAAATGTACAGTGAAACTAGAATATATGACTGAAATTCATTTATAATATTAGGTAATCCACATTTGATTTTAAAATAATTTGAGATGGCTTGTTTATAACACACTTTCAAAGATACAGGAATTGTGTATTTCAAATAATTATAAGCATTAAAGTGAAGTGTTTTAATTAAACAATGATTTGAGATAAAGACAAATTTAAAATCATCGCGAACAACAAATGTATACCCTATTCATAATACAGTTAAAGTAGTTGAATATATTTAAAAAAACCTAGAACACATTTTATGATATAAGTAGATTTTTACTCTAAGTTTGTGAATTTCTACTAATTTAAACATATATAAACAATAGCTTAGCATTTAGTACAATAATGAGCTCACATAGATAATCAGGATTTATTTAACAATACTATGTATCGTAAAGTTAATTTTATTTTAAAATCTGTCTAGTTTCACCGTTTTTACCCTCATACAAAATAAAGATGAACATAAACAAGAAACGAAACAAAAAAGCTAGTTAGAGCACACATTGAATGCACGAACAAGGAAACAAGCGATCTGATTGGATATAAACCTTCTTTCCAACTGGAGGAGGGTCCCTCACCTGGCGTCTGGTCGGATATCTGATTGGTCAGTTTGGAGCGCAAGAGTTTGGCCAGGTGGAGTAGGTTGCGTTTCACCCAAGCGTTCGCGCGGCCAAAGCGGTCGAACGCCTCGGCGATTTTGTTCGTCTCATTGTCGGCGGTGGGCGCTGATAGATTGGAGGAACCAAAGTTGCTCAGTAGCAGCGCCAAGAAAAGGTTCAATACCTGGAGGGGAAGATTCAATAATACACAGATTATTTCTAATTGAAACATTCTTACCTTTCAAATATCCATTGGCGTGGAGTGGTTTATTGCCAGGATAAGCAGAGCTTGTCTGAACTTTGCCTGTGAATTGTTTTCATAACTCACTAGAACATATATTGGACAGCTATCAACATTCCAATATGAGATGTTTAGAGCAGAACCTATACGGTTAAATGGGGATATAAGACGCGCCGTCTTGCCACTCTCGACACAAAAGATCTCTCCTTGTGGCGCCATCTGAAGGGGATGCGTCGCAAGAAGGATCTGATCCCCGAGCTCCGCGTGGCGGGCGGATTGGCGTCCTCCGCCACAGACCGTTCAGAGGCTCTGGCGGTAGGATTCCAGGCCAGCTTCGCGAGGCGACCGGGATCACCGGAGAGAGAGCAAGCGGATCCCCCGGGTCACTTCCTTCCCCCGGTGGCAGGTCAACCCCCGTACCCCGACCTGCGGCTGGTAACCCCCTCCGAGCTGACCAGGACCGTGGCGAGGCTTCGCGCCGCGTCCGCTCCCGGGTTGGACCGGATATCCCCCCTCCTCCTGGCCCACCTCCCTCGTAAAGCCTTCGTCCTACTACTCCGCATCCTGAACGCGATGTTTCTATTGCTGTACTTTCCCGCGCAGTGGCGGGTGGCGACTGTCATACCCATCCACAAGCCCGGGAAACCGCCCGGATATCCGACGTCCTATCGTCCCATCTCTCTGCTCTCTTGCGTCGGCAAAGTCGCCGAGAGACTGATCTTGTCCAGACTGGAGGCCTGGCTGGAGGTGAACCCCCTCCTGCCGGATCACCAGTTCGGGTTCCGGAAGGGCCTGTCCACCACCCACGCCGTCGCCAAGGTAGTCGACCTGGTGACGGAAGCGTTCGACGAGCGTCGCCATTCCGGCTTCGTCTTGTTGGACGTGAAGGGTGCGTTCGACAGCGTTAGCCACCGAGGTCTTCTCGCTGGACTTGCAGAAGCCGGAGTTCCCTCCCCCCTGCTTCATCTCCTTCTGTCTTTCCTCCAGGACCGCTCCTTCAGAGTGGGCGTGGACCACCAGTTGTCTACCCCTCGTCCCATAGTCTCTGGAGTCCCCCAGGGCTCCTGTCTCTCCCCCCTCCTCTTCGCCCTCTTCGTGCGCGACGTGCCCGTCCCACGGGGAGTCTCCCTCTTCCAATACGCCGACGATACCGCTGTCCTGGCGACCTCCCCCGATGCCGCGGTGATCTGGGCCAAGCTCACCATGGCATTGCGGGGGATAATCGCTTACCTGGGTTCCAAATCCCTAGCCGTCAACGGTGCGAAGACGTCGGTGATTCTGTTCACCCGCCGCAGACCGGGTCCGTTGCAGCCCCTCCGCGTCGCGGGAGAAGCGGTCCAGTGGTCGCAAACGGTGAAATACCTGGGTGTGACGCTGGACCGTCGCTGCAACTGGGACTCGAACCTGAGAGCGTCTGCAGGGAGAGCGAGGGGAGTCATGTTAGGACTGGCCCCTCTCCTGCGCCCAGCCAGCCCGTTGAACCACGGCCATAAAGTAAGACTGTTCCAGGCTTGTATTATGTCCCTCCTTCTCTACGCCGCGCCTGCCTGGGCTTACCTTCCCCGCTACCGCTTCTCCCCGCTCCGAGCGGTTTATCACCTGTGTTTAAGGTTGATGCTCGGACTCCCTCCCCGCACCCACACCCGAGTCCTGCTAGACTTGTCTGGCCTCCGTCCCCTGGACGTGATCATCCGCGGGCTGGCAGTGAACTTCTTCTCACGGGCGCAGGCCAGTCCTAACGCGATCGTACGGGGCATCGGCGATTACGACCCCCCCGCACTTATCCACAGACGCATCAGAGACGGTGTGGTGGGCCCCCCCGCTGGATACGGATGACCCGGGAGGTAGTCTGCGGCGTTGAGGAGCGAGCGCCCCTGGTCAAGGCCTAAGGCCGGCTTCACCAGGATGCGGCTCCGGAGCTCTGTGAGACCCCCCCGGCTGGCGCTCAGCCCAACTTGAGCGCGCGTGGTGTAGTCCGTGTGTTTCTCCATGTTACGTGTTAAGTGTTACGTGTTACATGTCCGTCTCCAGCCCCGCATTTTGTCATTGGGGTTGGCCGCCAATTCCAGCTAAAGACATTTATTTTTTAATATTCCGCAGAAACATTTTATCTATTATTTATATTACCAACATTTTTGTTTGTTTTTTCTTCCGTTTCTCGTTCCCCCCCTCACTGTATTCTGTCTTTTCCCTTTCCTCTGTACGTTCTGTATTTCCCTACGGTCATGGCGACCCTTTACTAGCGATGGGGTGGGTTTTTTGAAAATTTTCCCACCCCATACCTATAGTGGTAATTTTCAGGCCGCAAGGCCGCCAAATCCTTTCATGTTGTGATTGTTCGTATCCCTATGTCGTGTCCGTTTTCGAGAGCCCTTCGGGGCTGGTGTTAATGTTTGTCCTTTTATGTTTCCCATGTTTTATTCATGTTTTCATGTTTATGTTTACTGTTTAAAATAAAACCATATAAACAAACATATAAACATATAGGGTAATCACACATAAATGGTACAGTATTAACAAGCTATGAGTACTCTGGCAACACTCCACGAAACGTTATGCCAGTAATTCCACTAATGGACTAGAAATAACTAAGGTAGAATTTAAAGGAAATATGCTCCCAATTTTGTGGAGGCAGATGGGGAGACCATTTAGGGAAAAACATCTTCAGTACATCTTGGCTGGAATTCAAACCCATCACCTATAAACTAGACTATATTATCTCGCAATACGGGTCCTTGTCAGTCTAAATGGGCGGCCGGTACTTACGACCAAGTTTCCGATGACGACGGTGGCCAGAAAGAAAGGGATACAAGACCAGTCCCCAACCCACATACAGTCCCACATGGACTCGATCCACTCGCCACAGAGCACCCGGAACACAATCATGAAGGAGTGCATGAAGTCTGTGAAGTTCCAGCGGGGCATGTCACCGTCAGGGAACCTGTCCACGTTATCTGGAACAGGGGGGAGATCAAGCCGTCACATTCCGGCACTCAGCAACATTCGCTAGGGTTTTATGGATTTGTTCACTTTAAACAGCTGTGGTTCGACAACTTATCTCAATCGTTATAGCGTCCAGCTTCTGATCTGAGGATCCCGGGTCCGATTACTTGCGTGGCAAGAAAGTTTATTATTTTAGAATTTGGGGCTTCCTCTTTCACAGTGGTGAATAACTATTTCGGTTTTGTGTTTGGAATCTTAATTAGTTTGAAAGTCACATGTTTTAAATACCAGCCAATCCAGAGAGTGTAATTTGAGTGAATATGAAAGGTTGTATACCCTCCCAGTGAATGAAGCAGGGATTCGAACACACCCCTAACAGTCAAAGTCAATTGACTTAAGCAATGATACTGAGGCTAGGAATGATAACTTATCCATCCTTATTTTATGCTTTAAGACCACGTGAAGACTTAAAGTTTCAAGTGAAACTACACCATTGTACTATGTTCAGAACCAATCAATGGTGTTTTATCCATAAGTATATAAACTTTTGAATTTGATAGATGAAATATTTCAATATAAAATGTTCTTACCAATAAATTATAGTTTCTTATATGATGAATGAACGTCTAGCTTTAACAATAATTGCATCTAATTACTGCTGAAAAGTGACACCTGAACACGGAAATTGATTTAGGGATTTTTAGTTTAACGTATTTATGCTCTAACACTTAGTTCTATGATATAATCCACACCATAGTGGAAACAAAGTAGGCTTGTTACCTTTCAGGGTAAACTAAGTGAGTTAGCAGTCTTACCTTGGCAGATAACACTATGGTCTAATATCATAAAATGAGCAATAGTGGAACCATCCATGTAAGTAAAGAATAAACTAAGTCTACATAACAGCTCATAATGGCAATAATTGAAAATAAATGAATATTTTTGTTGACAATATTTGTAACGGTGGAGACTCGTAATATTTTTACGAAGCTAAATCAAAGCTTATATATTTTTTACGTTAAGTCAAAGTTTTTTAAAGTTCGCAAACCCTTACTGTTTATTATAATGAGGTAGTCCCAAGATAAGGAAGGTATCAACTAGGGTTTGAACTAGACGTCAGTGAGCTCACCTGTGTAGTTTTTGCCAAAGAGCTGCATGCCCATGACGGCGAAGATGAAGATGATGATACACAGCACGAAGGTCAGGTTACCCAGAGCCCCAACCGTCCGGCCCATGATGGAGATGAGCAGATTCAAGGTTGGCCATGACTTGGCCAGTTTGAACACCCTCAACTGGGGGACAAGAGTCACATTGAGGTACTTCGGCCTCGGACGTGAACAAAAGTGTTTAAGATACTTCACTATCTCTGATTATTTCGCTCCCCATTACAAAGTTGATTATTTGTTTATGACCTTCCCTCAAGTAGCAACCCCCCTCTAAATTCCTAGACTCGGTTTAATTTTATATAACTAATTAATTAATAATAGTAATAACAATAATTAGGAGCAGATCCAATCTTATTTTCCTTAAATTCAAGGATAACATTTTCTTTCCAATCTCAGATTCAAATATGAGGTTTTTTTTAAATATACAATTTCAGCCAATAAGAAAAAAAAAGCGAAAATGGAATTGTTTTTAAAATCAACATCGCACAAGAAATAAATTTATTGAAAAAAAGTTAGCAACAATAAATTATGTTGATTTTATTTTTTTAGTTTTAATATTTATTACACTATAAATAGATAATAAAACACTCTTAGTGTGAATTAATAACTTTTATTAAAAAAATGGTGATTTAGTTTCTTAGCTATGTCAAAATCCAACTTAAAGCCTTCTCATATATCTGTTTTCACACACTTTATTTTACCTATTGCATACATATTATTTAAATACATGACATTCATATTGAGATTCAAGATATTTAAGTATTGGTGCAATAATGTGCTATGTCACAATTATAATAGCTATATTTAACATAATATTTATTTGTCTCCATGTACTGATTTAAATACATCAGAAAAGCTTATATGTATTGATTTCTGTAAGTTTAAAGTTTGTTTTAAATCATATCAAAATACAATTTATGTAGACTTAGTTAATTAATTGTGTATTTTAGCTTTAAATATTAATACACAGGAAGCACTATGTTGTGGCATAGCATATTATCTCCCGAGTCATTTATATACTAATTGTGATTCTTTCTCATTTAATGAGTTTTTCAATTCTAATCTTACTCTAATGATAATTAGTATTTAAATTTCCAACTTTAACGGTGATTATTATTCGAAATCTGAACTCTAACTATGTTTAGTATTTTAAGTCTCAACCCTACCAATGATTGATATTAATACATCCAAACTCTGATTATGATACGATTTGTATTCATAACTCTAATTATGATACAAAATGAAGTCCCAAATCTAATGATGATTAATATTTGAAATCCCAACATTATTATCTAAGGTCACAACCCTAATGATAAGTAGTACGTATTTAAAATCCTAAGCTTACTTAAAGTATAATTAATTTTCCGATTCCCAACTCTAGCTATGATTAGTTTTTAAGTCTCAGCTTACCAATCTGAAGGATCTCAACACGGACAAGCCTTGCACCCCCTCCAGCCCTAGTTCCAGAAGTGACAGAGCGACGATGATGAAGTCGAAGATGTTCCAACCCTCTTGAAAGTAGTATTTTGGGCTCATGGCAACCAGCTTCATCGTCGCTTCGATGGCGAATGTCGCCGTGAAAAACTGAGTAATACAAAAAAAATTGTGAAACACCGGTAACTAAATAATAATAATATATTATTACTTGGGAATATGTTTTATTGTATGTATTACGTTGAGAATCAAGGCAATTATAGTTTAATCTAAAAAGAAAGGATAAATAAGTTAAAAAAAAGAAAGTGAGCCCAGCAATTGGCAAGCTTAATCTGACCACTGTGCCAGTATTTTATTATGTTTTCTTACAGAAGAGGTGGTCAGAATCCGTCTTACGTAAGGTTTGTGTTTTTGTTTAATGTGAGACAAAAGCTAATAAAAAAAAACTCTTCTACAGACGCGCGGTCATAAAGATTGCACCTAGCAATTACAAATGGCGATGACGGGTAACTTATACTATAAATACACAGCAATAGATCAATAAAGGTTAAATTTGTGGGCAAGAGTTCATTCATCTTGAGGTCTTTATTTCTGCTAGCCACAGGTCCTTGCAAGGTAAACATTTCTTTTCATTTGAGTGTTGTCAAAGAAGAATTCCACTCGCATCGATATTGACAATTTATTCAATTTTTATTTAAGGCAAATATAGATATTATATGTCATCAGATTCAGGAGATTTATATCAACGATTCTTTAAATCGTTTAGGACCGCATTTCCTAATACTAGTGCTCAAAGATATCAAATAAAATTGAACAAATAATGAAGCCAAATAGTGTTTCCAAAGCTACAATAAAGGATTTTCAGAGTTTATTCAACAGCGTAATATCTACCACCTACACTATTAAAGCGCCAAGAAAAAAAAGTTACTATCATGGGTTATTTTACTAAAACGAATGTAAGTTCAGAAAAAAATCTTTTATTCAAATGAATGTAATAAAATTTGTAAGTTTCAATGAATGTACGGGTATGATTGACAAGTGTGTAGTAAAATGAAATTTAGCGATTCCTCCGAATTTCTAATATTTATAATCAGAAACCTTAACCCTTGCATGTGCATTTTAACATTCAATTAAATTGTTTATTTTCACAATTTTTACTATACTAAAATTGTATATAAATAAAATATATATATGCATATATATTTTATACTTACACTCAATACAATATAACGAAATTATAACGTTTAATAAGAGATTAAATTTATGTGTACAGTATTTCAATTCAAAAAATTAGTATATTTTTTACAGAATATTGAATTGCGAGATACTATTTAATTTTTATATCGAGAAAATCCAAATTTAAAAAAAAGATATACTATACAGCTGAGTTGCGTGCTCTTCACGCATATATATATTAGCACCACGTGTTACTACCCGGTATGGATACACGCCTTTGTTTTAGGAAATAAACCTCGGTGCACCCAACCGAAAATGAACCTCGATTTCTCCATCCTTGCACGTTTTTCGTAAAATAAAATACGTAAGATCTGGGGTGTGGGGGTGGGAGGGGTGACTGGAAATCTTAGATCCCTTACAAGGGGGGGATGGGAGGGGGTCGAAAATATTTTTAAAAACCTTACGTAATTTATGGACATCCCATTATAGCCTCTTTATTAAGCCCCCTAATCCCCACAAACACCGAGGCTTGTAAAGACATACCAGAACCACCCGGGCCTAGTCAATATTTTTAATAGCGATTTTTACTATCCGTTCAGGTTATACGCTTATGTGCTAGTTACGATAATAGTTTTAGGGATTAGGAAGTGTATCCGAAATTGCGTAGAAAACAATTTTGGAAAAATCACCCTCAGTACACCCGACAAGGATTTGGACTTCGATCTCCCCGTCATCGGAAATCTATTCTACTGAGAGAGTAGTGCTTTAAACCATGTGGCCACCAAAGCGG
Organism: Timema douglasi; assembly: GCA_901482245.1. Classification (NCBI taxonomy): domain Eukaryota; kingdom Metazoa; phylum Arthropoda; class Insecta; order Phasmatodea; family Timematidae; genus Timema; species Timema douglasi. The sequence goes on from CABEEJ010000154.1 coordinate 267,314, forward strand.
GTATAGCCATATTAAATTCAAACCAACTACATTCTGTATTTTCAGATATACTTGCTACTTTTCAAACCTAAACTCATTAAAGTTATTCCCTAAACTTCTATTTCAAGATTGAAAAATCTTCACTTCTTTTTAACCCTCTTTTCTTGAATCTACTTGCCTTTTACTAAACTTATCCGAGATATAATCTCATAATATTTTTTTTCTCGCCACATTCAACTGCAAGCTCGAGTTACATTTACATATATTAATTAAGATACTTTAGTATGAAGAGAAAGGTTCATTTAGAGAAAATGTACACGCATATGCAAAGAGGTAGATTATTAAAATATTTAGAAAATAACATTCTCAGGTCACCCATCCTGGATTAAAGACCTGATTGTCAGACGCAAACCAAATTAAATGAGCCTGACACTACATCTTGCACTTCAATGCAGGAATATAATACAAAATAATTAAGTTATTTAATATTATTAAAATTATCTAATATCCTTAGTCATCTATTCAATATTATATTTACCATTTAAATATAGATTCTAAAGGAATCTAGACTACAGTCAAATTCCAATAGAAAGAAACTATTTCGAGAATTCGAAACGTTACCGAAACAATTTTCGTTGTATTCGTCCGATCGCGTTATCTACAACTGTAACTTTTAATAGATATTATCAATGCTTATGAAATTATACTGATGATATAAAATGTTATCAGTGTGCATTTTTTTTTACCAAAACCCTACTATACAAAGAGAGGCTCGTTCTCCTAGATCCTTCTTTCCTTTTGTCAGACACCCATCAGCCCTTCGGAATCAGTTAATATTTGTTTCGTTCCAAAACTTAAGTGGTATGGATGGGAGTCTATATGTTTCAGTTTTTATAGCAACATTAAAGCACTTTGTCCAAAATAAATAAAATATTCTTCATTAAAAAAGTTTAGTTTAATTTTATACTCATACTAATCCCAACAGTTCTAGAATATCAGCCACGGGAATCCTGGAATTAGATGATAACATTTTTTCTTAAGATAGGGTGCTAGGGAGCGTGAGCTTAATTTTTTAATTTTGCAGTTTTTATAGCATAAACCTTTTTGTAAAAAATAAATCAAATATTTCTTCTACATAAGCATAGAGTTTAGTTTTCTGCACACGGTAATCTCAACAGTTCTTGAATATATACCATGGGCATTGTGGCATTTGGGGACAAAATTTAAATAAAAAGAAAATGTCAGAACAGCGTTGACAGATATTTAAGAATATATGGTGAAATTATCATGTGCAGAAAATTAAACTCTATGTTTCTATGTAAGAAATATTTTATTTATTTTGGCAAAAAAATGTTTATGCTATAGAAACTTCAAAAATACTGCCCTAAGCTCACGCTCACCAGCACCACATCTTTCAAAATGTTTATCATCAAATTTTACGATTTTCATAACTAGGGATGTGCGAGAACAATTTTTTCAATTCGAGACGAGAATATAAAATAGGATCGAGACACGAGAACGAGACGAGAAAATTATGTTTATTAAAATAAATATTTAGTTTATAAAGGTCCTTTTTGGCATTTGAGCTAGCGCTTGCTTTAGATTGTCTTATAGCTCATTCAAACACTCAAGATATAAATCACACACATATTTTTAATTCAATTAATAAAATAGTTATAAGTAGTTAAAATGAATACTATTTATAATTTAATTTTGTAGTGTAACAGCTTATATAGTCAATGTTTGACAATGAAAAACAATATTTATAACCAAAACCTTTCTTAATAAAGAATTTTTTGGGGGGGATTGCAGTCTATTTTTGGGTTATTACAGCGTTATTGGAAATAATAAGTTTCCTGTTTGGTTTTTTTAATTTTTCAGGGCCATTATTTGCTTTTTTTTATATCTCGAATTTTCTGGATTCATTTTATATCTTTCGAGACGAGATCTAGATTTGTTTTTAGATACTTTTAAGTCTCACACGTCCCTATTCATAACATATATTCAAAAACTGTTGAGATTACTATATATAACAAATTTAATTGAATCTATCAGCTAAAGCCATATTTTATTTCCCTGAAATTAAATATTATTATAAAGCTGTAAGAATATTTTTCGGTATTTAACTCTCGTTCCCTTTCATCCCAGACCAAAGTATAGTCCTCACATAATTCCCGCTCTTGAGCGCCTTCTCCATGTCCTTGTTCATGTCATGGTGGTCGAGAGCCATGAACAGGGTGTTGACGACGATGCACAGGGTGATGAAGAGTTCGACGAACGGGTCGAACACAATCAGCGCCACGTACTCCTGGATCTTGAGCCAGAGCCAGCAGCAGTCCCACACGCAGAACACGTCGATGTATTTGAAAAATTGGGCGACTATCTTCTCCTTCAAGGTGGGACCTTCCTCGTCTTCCTCTGTCGGGAAATAGTAGATCGAGACTGTGCATATGTTTTAGTAGCGTTATTCTCCAAAGCAAATGTAGCGGACCCTTTCTTGGGGAAAGAGTTTTTATTTTTCAGAGACATATATTATAGATTACAATGTTTTTTAATGACCGTAATAAGTACACATGTTGTTGTACTATTAGAAATATTTATAAGTCTAACTATAATTTAGTAGACTAAAAAAAATATCACAAATAAAGATTTGTTGGTAAAGTAAATTTTAAAACAATATAATAATTTAAATATCAAACTATGATGTGGCTTTTTAAATATATAGTTTTATAATTTGTCTTGAGTGCTTGTTTATAAGGTAAGATTTCCTACAACTTATCTATCCATAATGTATTATTATTGCTGTTTTATTACGCATCAGGTTTATTATCCTTTAATCACACGAATAAATTAGGGATAAAAACGGCTGAATTTAGAGTAAATGTACCCGCATTTTTGCAAAGGGATTGTGGGAGTATGTTTTGGCAACACCACCCTCAGTACACTCACTAGACACTTGAACCCCGACCTCCCCATCCCTATATATTAGCACAAGACGAGCTTGTTGTTAATACACGTGCTCATAAATACAATTCTTTGAATAACAAAAGATTTAAATAATAATATGAGTTTAATGACGTGTAGGAAACCTTTGCTTACTTACAAGTTATTTAAGACATTATGAAACAGCATCTGCTGTTGTAAACTTGCATTAAAAAGTGCCTTTACAAAGCTGTACTACGTGCTAAGAATAATGTATATATTAAAGAAATAATAATTTCGCTATTAAGCTATAAATTTACCAAATAGAAAATGAAAGGTTTAATCAATAATTGTTTATAATTTACGATCAATTTTACTTTGAATTTAACTACTTCAAAATTAATTCCAAATGAATTATTCTGTGAATAATATTCATACCCATGTACCAGAATGACTTACGCATATATATACATGTTGATAAAATATTACTGTACTTTATATCACATTCATTATAATCATAAAGCGTATATATCTGTAAAATGGAAAAATTATACAGATTTTTGACAAAATGAAAGCGTTTTCTATCCAAACACTTCTGGAAGTAGATAATCCAAGAAAAAACACTGTGTAAATGGTGTATCGATTCTATTTATTATTTATTTTTATTTCAAGGCTTGAATAAATTAATTATAATGATTACTGATTACTGGGATTTATGAAAATGTTTGTTGGTCAAGACAAACTATAGCATAGCTATTTAATAACAAATTGGTGTTTCTAGTTTGTAAAAGGAGTAGATAATTTTTCCCTAAAAAATATACATTTTATAAAAAAAATTATATTGGTGAATAATATTTGAAGTAAACTATTTTCTCAAACCAAACATGCTCTCTTGGTTATTACTTAATAAGTAATATTGTGAATTAAATACACGTGTATTTCTAAACTCTATATGCCCAAACTTAAATAAAACATAGTATCTGTAAGCAGAAATAAACAGAAAATTATATTTTAAAAAATGTTCTGAAAAGTCATCTTAAGTTGAAGTTAGACGCTACAACACCGGGAGTAAGCAGCTCTTAGTACTTATGTGTACAACAGGTTGCATATCATTAGGAGGGCACATCACACGTGTTCAAAAATCCCTCCTCGACTTGGTCACAACAGTATTCGTCGGCTAAATTGGACGCGGTCTCACCCATCGGCAACATTGCTCATGGGTGGGCACTTCTGCCTGCCTGCCTGCCTAATGAAATGCAATCTGTTGGGACACGTCCGTAGTTGCAGCTGCATACTTACGGCATTGTTGCGCCTAACCTCCAACTTTCAATAAGTAATAAAAGAGAGTATTAACCAAATAGGTAGTAAGACGTGGTCGGTACTAAAAAAAACTTTTCCGTACCCTTTTTTACTTGGTTTTATGTTTATTTCTGCCCACAGATGATGTGGTTTAAGTTTGGACAGAGAGCTTAGAAACAATTTGTAGAAGTACATAGACGTATACTTTTAGAATGTCGCATTTAAATATATCGTAGCCTAATTTATATTTTAGTTTATATTTTTGGATAGAGTGAATTACATTCTCTATAGTATGACACAAAATTAATATCCTTTTTCATTGATGCAATTTACAGTCTTAACAAGAGAGGAGCTACTATTACCAGGAACGTCTCCTAGAAGTGAATTCTGAACAATACTCTCCTGATTTCGCAATAAGTGAATTCTTGTATACACCTGAGTTCGAGCCCAAGTATCTAATAAGTGGTTGCATATTGACTTAACCACGTTTCTACGATCACATCAAATTTAAGACCATATCAAACTTGTGTCACATCAGGTTTCATATTCTTTTTTAAAGAAGCGAGAGCGAATTTAATTTTTGCCTATGTTTTACTTTGAATATTTGATTTACATCTTAGGAGTAGTTTTTTAAAATATTGATATTGTGTTATAGTTAGGGTTTTTATATATATATATATATATAATAGATAAATTTGGTGGATGTTAGATTAATTCAAGAAAATTTTTAATTTAAATTATATCAACAACATGGATAAAATAATTACTTTATTTAACTTGTTCTTTCTATTTCAATACTATCCAACGATAGTAATTTATTTAGTGAATGTCACAAAAGTAACATAAAAGAATAGAAATTTAAAAGACGCTGACACGATTATGATTATAGGTTTGATTTATTTAAAATACACGGAATCTAATATTTACTGACATGACGCATTTATTTTAAAGATATTGGTTTCAATAAAAACACCAGCTCTAAATATAAAAACTTAAAACAAACATGCGTTACTAATTTATAAAAGCCATGCGCAAGCTCAAGCATTTAGAGTAAGCAAACATTTTAAAGAAATTGACAAGTACCATGCACAACCCTAACACAAATAAAATTAAAAATTACATTTTGAACAACAGCTAAATACTATACTACACGAGGTGACAGAAAATATAATTTTAATGAAAAATTATCGTGGTATTTTTATTAATATTAATAATAAATTTCTGAAATTTCTTTAATTAGAGTTAAGTTCTTAAGTTTGTATTGTTTTAAAACAATATTTGAGTATTAATAGCTATTTTTTATATGTTGTATAGTATACTAATTATTGATATAATGAACTATATGTTTGACATTATTTTCAATCATTAAGTTACAGATATTTAAAATAAATGTCACGGGAGCTGATTTTTCCCCCGTGTTTTGGAAAAGTATTATTTTAAATACTAGCAAAAATACCTTGCTTTAATTTTCTGTTCTACATCATAAAAACCTATTTGTTCTAAATTAATTTACTTTTAAAATAAATAACTTACCCTGATACACTCAATGGTGTAAAGAATAAAATTTGTGAAGTCAGCGGTAAATTTGGGCTTATTAATTATCTGAATATTTATTTAATGCTAACCTTAAGCTCACATGATTTGATTTAATTCTAGTAAACTAAATTTAAAAGCGTACAACTGCTTAAACTAACACTCGAAAATAATTATATCATATAATACTATATACTACATAATTACTAAATAATATTAAAGTTGAACTAATATATGTGTAGTTTAATACAAAACTATTTTTACAAGTTGTAATACGTCCAACATCAAGGTTATTAAAAGTAAATTTATGGATAGGGATTGGGATTGGCAGAGTATATTAGATTAAATACACCGGCATTAGGTTGGAGAAGGGATAAACCGATAACAGTAATGCATCATATATGAAAAATCGCCCACGACCTACCCAGACGAGATTCGAACCCTGAACCAGTTATTTAATTTATTGCAATGCTATACTAGAGCTATTAAAAGAGACATTCATACTATATTGTAGCTACAAAAATAGATAAAAGATTTTTAAAAATGCAAATTGCTATAGATCGTGACGTATTGTTATCACTTAAAAATATTTATAAAAGTATTCGTTTATTACTTTAATTGCTTGAGCTATAATTTAAAACTATGTACTAAACAAATAATAAACTTTATTATATATTATTATTTAGTGTTTGCTAACTCAGTTTGCATGCAATGATTCTAGATTTAAGCCAAATATGCAAGCAAGATGTATTGGACAGTTAAATCTTGATCTTTCCCCAAGAAGAGTGCAGATTTGCTAAGAAGTTGAAGATTACATTTCACCAGACAACTAAATAGAAAACAAGGATATATGTTATAGTTAATCAAGTGGATACTGCAAAATCTAATCAACACATACACGGAAGTAAGCATTTCAAAGGATTTGAAGAGCTGACATTGAAGTAACTAGCTATGTAGATTTAAACAATTTTGTTATCAAGCTAATATTATTTTAACTAGCTATTCAATAGTTATTTGTATAAATAAACTCTTATAACGAAACATAAATCTCATATGAATATTTAAAAAAAAATATTCGTAAATAAATCCGAATGTAGCTTAAAGTCAGGTTTTTAATTATTTTAGTCTATTAGAGAATACCATATTTTTATTAATTTCAAATTGATAGTTATTTGTTTAAATTAGCTACCTAATAAACATATATTGATATTCTAAAAATAAAGTAGATATTAAAATATTAAAACAAAACCATAATGAGAATAAATACTCTTCAAGTTTTTTGAAAATCTTTGATTATGAAAAATCTTAGCTACTGTTAGGTAATGTGAAAACACAGAACAGAGTACACCAAATTAGCAATTCAAAACTACAGCAGATAATGTACATTACATAGATATCCAATAAGGGTATAAAGAAATGTTATTATTGTCACATAAATAATAAAATAGTTGGATGAGTAAATTGGCAGGTTTAACGTTGCATTCAAGGAGAGAAAATAAAACCTTATTTTATTCTAAAAAAAGACAAAGCCAAAACATCTTAATTATAAGAAATATTAAGTTAACTATTTTATCTTAGTAACAAAACTAATCAAAATTTAAATAAAGTTATATATAATTATATTATATACTTTTATGTGCTCCAAATTAAGAAAATGAACCAACATAAAGCGTATTCAGCCTAATGTAATTCTGAATTTATTGTTAAAGTATATTGAAATGTGTATGTCTATAATTTGAAAAGTATTAAATTCCACATGAACTATTGTAACAATTATTTTAAAGAAGACTATGTTTTATTACCTAGCAAAGTGTAATATTAGAGACGGGAATTAAGACTAATAATAGTTTAAGTATAGATGTGCAAGATAGGACAGATACAATCATAGATGGAATATAAATATAACAATCATGATATATACATATAAATTTTGTTGATTTTATTTAATTAAACCTGTTGACACATATATTCTTATGAAACGATCTATTTTAAATCTAATTAATACTAAGGAATTATTTAGCAGACTGTTTTATTTACTTTAGATCAATTTTATTTACCGTTTTTTAGCACTGCTTCTGACTACCCGTTCGATTTGTACGCATGTGTACTAATAACGCTATTGTATTAGGGATGAGGGAAATTTAATTTAGAGGAAGTGGGGCCACATTTGTGTGAAGAGATAGTGGAAAGCTATCTAAGAAAAACCACCTTCAGTACACCCGACCGGGGCTTGAACCCCGATATCCCTGTCATCGGCTGTATAATCTAACGTGAGGTTGACACTTTAGACCATGTGGCCACCAAAGGATGGTTTAGTATCTATTAAACAATGATCTATTCTTTTTACTCGGCCTATATTTTATTTTTACTTTATAGAATTCTGATATTTATTTTATTTTAGTAGTGATGAGTTTAACAGTTTCAATAAACATTTATTATAATTATGCATCTAAAGCTTAAATGAATTTTAACACGAGGCAAGTGGCATTTTATATTATTAGTACAAGGTAATGTTCCCTATAAGATATGTTATACTTATTAAAACTAATACAAATTTAAGATGAACAATTATATTATATCTGATATTATATGTTATTTATATGATATATATTTGTATTGATTATGAAAACAAATGAATGCCTAGTGATTTAAAAATTGTAGACACAGCATGAAAACACTGTAGAGTATTGTAAGGTAAAAAGTCAATCTAAGAAGATACTTGGGTTAGGCTTCCATTGAAACGGAATCACTGCTATATTCATACATTCGCACACACTTCACACTTATATCTTCCTAACACTTTCAGAGTTACATAGATTGGAAATATTTCTTCATTCTCTCAATAAACACAGAAAAAAATCTATTCAAATTAGGTAGAAAAAATTGACAGTTACTTTTAATTTAAAATATTACTTTCCTACTTTTTCAAATGTAGCTGTCAATATTTTCTGGCTGTGTTTGGTGTGTTTTGTATGTTTTCTGAAATTGAACAAAAGATGTAAGTATGAAGTAAGTATAAAGAAATGATAAATTTACTTGTTTGTATCAAGGCCTAACATAACCATCTTTTCATTTAGAATGCCTTTGTTATTAATTACATTACAATATTTTACATTGTTTCCACAGTACTGCTTTCATACATTTTAAAAACTAAGTGATTCTATTATTTATTGAAAAAAGGATAGATATATTAAAAATATCAAGATAAACTTTTCTAGGCGAATTATTTTATTCAATCATAATAAATACTTACATATATAATTTTAAATATTTATGCCACAAATATGTGTACCAATAAGGTAATTTGAGTACTTAAAACAATTACCTAATCTGAAAAATAAATCAACCTAACTACTATATTATAACGACAGCAATTAAGATTAGTAGGATTGGATTGAGCAGAAATGAGAGAAATTGGACTCTTTTCAAGATATTTTTTCAAGTGATCATGACATGCCTTTCTTCTATAGCTGCGGATGTAAAGATAAGCACACAACAACGTATCCTTGACTTCCACATCCGTTTCTATGGACCAAATACAAATAATTTTGGCATTTTGAATAGAGCACTAGGCTAAATCAAGGTTTAAACTAGTATGGTTGTAGCAACAAAACTTAACTGAATGATGCTATAATAAAGTATTTTTTGAACAAAACACTAAAAAGCGCAAAAAAAACCTTTTAGAAACTATCTTACTTGGGAATTGTCAACGTCTTCAGTCCCCCAAAAAAAACCGATGGCTTTTTGTTGACCTTGATCGGATTGCGATGTTAATTCAACAGCTATTTTAATTTTATGGTTATGGTTTTACCTTATAAAATAATATAGACTTACAAGAAAATTAAACATCTGTTGACAATCAACCTTACAGTCCAACCAAAATAAGCAGTTAGCCATTATTTAAATAGCTGGACTTAAGGAAGTTTAAGTGGCAGAAGAAGCTAATTGTATCTAAAATGGCTATTTTATGGCTGTATCTCTATAATTTCTACACCAGCATCTCTCAGGTGCGTGTGGTAGTTATTCCTTCTAGTTTGAATCATAATTAAATGACGGTTATAGTAGAGTCAATGTTCAATGTCTCCTCTTTCTACGTCGTCCACTAGCGTAACACATTCAACATTAAAGATAACAACAACAACAATGTAAAGTATAATAACAAAGAACGATGATGACGAGACAAGGAAATAACGAACGAACAACATCCACGTGATTGTTTCTCTATTTACCTCCGTGCTCACTGGCTCTGCTCTGCCTGCCCGCAGCCTGTTCAATGATGTCATTTAGAACCATGACATCTGCACACAAACAAACAAACGAAGGTCCAGAAAAATAACACGGTGAAGCAAGCACAAAACACACCTTCAGAAACGTGTGAGTGATACAAAGAAGGAGAGAGAAGAAAAGGCAGTCATTGGACTCTGTAACTTAAGAATCAATCGTCGTTGCATTTGGCGAGGGATTTGTCAGTGGGTGTACGTCTAAAGGTATTTAACCATAGTAGACTCTACGTCATTCATATACATAACTGATAAATATCAACCTGAAATCAACAGTTCGGGTTTTAATAATAATTGTATTCAAGCCTTAGGTAGGAGTATAAAAACATATAGTTGGAGAGGAGGTGACATTGTCTAGTGGGCTAAGCGAAAGTCGTGGTATTGTTTCTAAAGGGATAATCATGATGAAATTAGTCTCGTGGTAAGCATAGTCTTGGATGGGGTAGTCTTTTTAGGGGTAGTGTTTGTGAGGGTAGTCTTTGTGGAGAAATTATTGATGGTGGTAGTCTTTGTGAGGGTTGTCTTTGTGGAGGCAGTTTTTGTTGTAGTATTCTTGTGTAAATTGTTTATTTTTATTTTGGGGTAGTTTTTGTCATGGTAGTCTTTGTGGGGGTAATTTTTTGGGGGGGTAGTCTTGACAGGGGGTTATGGATATGGAGTCACGCACGGGATGTCGTGGTGGCTTTATGATAGGAATGGGGGTGGAAGATGTGATTTTAGGGGTTGAGGGTTAATTGGAAGCACGGAGGGTGTCAATTTCTCGTAGAAAGAACATTCATTGTGGTTTTGTATTTCCCATAAAAAATCAATTCCTCCCTAGTGCTACTTTTGATGAAAGTTACAGAACCCAATGAAATAATCTCACATATTTGCTTTGAACATGCAATATTAATTAGTGTGCTGCATCATTTGTTTGGACGAAATTTTATCCATCACACCATATTTACTTCTGTAAAACATCATATATATAAATTTTTAAATTATTAAATATTTAATTTAAATATTACCTTATTTGGACAAATTATTCACTTTATTTGAAAATTGTTTCATTTATGTGAGATATTTAAAAAAACTAGTGTATTATATATATTGAGAATAACTAACCTACTATGTTTTTATTATTAACATTTCTTCACAAACAATCTATAGTAATCAAAATTAAATTTTGTTTCCAATAAATATATCAAAATAAATTGCATGTATTTTGAATGATAAATTTAGCCAATTTATCTGAAAGTTATTATATCCTTAAACGTATATTTCTTTCCTATCAAGAAACAGAACAAAGTTAATTCAAGCGTCAATCAGGTATAAAGTAATTGATGGCAATGTGTTTGATGGAAGATTTCACAAATGTGACAAACTTGTTAATAAAGTGATCTTTAGGTGATGTTGAAGCAGCTCAAACCTTGTGACGTGCATTCAAATTGAAATGAAACTCAGCTACGGTGGTCGAGAGCAAAATGTCTCCCAAATGTCTAGTATCTATTATTTCTCAAACTCTTTTAAGTTCCTTGGAAATGACTTACGTTTACTTTTTAAACTGATAATTGATCTATTTTTCTAAGGAACATAATAGAATTTTATCATGAATATTTTTAAAAAATAAAAAATATTTTAGAGAGATTCATTGTAAATATCTTGATAACATTAAAATATTTCATAGCCATTCATAGCCATTCAAAATTTAAGATCAAGTAGTGATTCCCTCTTCTTCTTTTTTTTCGGCAGTGTGTCTTACTATCCGTTCGGGCGTCTTACTATATGTTCGGGCTATACGTAATTCCTTCTTCATTTAGATATATTCCCGGTGATTATAAAAACAAATAAATATTTATATACATATTTTTAAACCAAGAATGATCAAAATTATAAATAAACACCGTTATTTAATTTTTGATAAAAATTTAAATTTAGTAGATAAACATTTTATTAATGTAAGTTAACCAAAATTCGCATCACATAGGCTAAGATGAATTACACAATTTTGATGCTATGAAACCAAACATTTAAAGCAAGTTTGTATTACCACCCACCTTGTTGTAACCAATTGAAATAGGATAATGTAGAGTTTACCAGTTTTACCATGTACTTTTAGCCATATATAAATTATATATGTAACATTATTTAGGAGAGTTTCGTTAAATCTGCTCTTAAGTTACATTAGTATTGTCCTCACCCTTCATATCGACGACGGTCTGGTGCTGTGTCGGCTCTATGAACGGATTGTCCTGATGTTTTGCCTTCATAGTCCCGTCCTCGCTGTCCACCGAAGTGTCCTTGGAAACAAATATGGTGCTCATAGACAAATCCTTCAGGTGTTGTGTGGACTATGATTGATTGCATTTGAATATGAGACTAAATTGTACATTCCAGAATATTTTTAACTTTGTGTGTAGTCGACTGCATTTATTAAACATCAACATTTTAAAGTATTTTAATTTAATAAGTATGTATTGACTGTTGTTGGCTGTATAGGAGGACTTACTACAGGTTTTGAGGGGTCTGGACGTTGGTTTGACTCAGGGTGGAGGAATAAAGTAAGAATATCTGGGGATGAATAATTTATTCTTTCATACATTTATTAATGGGTCACCATAGATAGTCAGGGGCTGTCCCTAAACTATGTACGCATATCGTTGGGGGATGGGGTCGTGGGAGGAAGGAGATTAGTGCTCGGCGTGACCAAGCGTGACGAGGGGGAGGAGGAATAAGTTAATGCGTGACCTCATGCCACCTAACAAAACCGAATGTACTCAATGCCACGGTGAGAAACGTCCATCCTTCACAAGAATTAAACTCAAAACTTCCATATAAGTACAGGATGGCCAAAAAATTTCAGAAAGAAAATTACTTGATTTTCCCCTGATCTAAAAATTTAAATTTCCTTGACTAAAACCAACATCAGTAGCCACCAAAATATTTCAATAAATCCAAATAGTCCATTTGCTATGGACAGTTATTTTTAAAGGCTCTCAAAATCAAATTACCAACTTGGATTTGTTTTAATGTTTGAATATGATTTCTAAATATAAATTTTACCTGATCAATTACAAAGTCCCCAACATGTATTTAATTGATAGTTTTAAATTCCCTTACTCTTACATGTGCTCCATATTTTATCTTACTGTGGCTACACTGAAGTAGTACCATGTTCTATAAATGGAGACAAGCTGTGACACAACCCACCCCTCCAATATCCTAGCTAAATATACTCACGAAGTGCTTGTTGTTGAGGTCGGCCATGTAAGGGGTGGAGTTGGCCCCCTGTGAGGGGTTGTTGTTTCTGCTGCGACTTCTCAATCGGTCCTCTTTGGTGATGGACTTCCCCCCTGCTCCGAGCAAGTCCCCGTGGGACGTGTAAGACAGTCTGGACGCGTGGGACGTGTACGAGGAGTGACGGGAACCCAGACTAGCGTAGTACGCCGGCACCACGATCGCCCCGTTCTCCTCCGACATGGGCGTCACGGCGTTCGAGTCGTCGGCGTACGGCAGGTGTTCCTGTGGGTCACACTGGCGGCTGTTATAACCCATACCGTCCTTGAGAACAGAAGCGAGAGAGAGATAGGGGGCCAAGGAATGGGAGAGAGTGCACCAAACCTCAGGTATAGATATTTTTAGCACCGCAGCTTACTAACCATCCAGGTTATACGCTTAAATACTAATTACGCTAATGGGTTAGAGATTGGGAAGGTTGAATTTATAGAAAGTGAATCCGCATTTGCGTAGAGGGAGAGTAGAAAACTATTTCAGAAAAATTACCCCAGTTCACCTGACCGAGATTCGAACCTCAATCTCCCCGTATTCGGCAGTCTAGCTAACACAAAACTAGCGCATTAGTCAACTCCACCACCGAGACGGTTCTCATGTATAACTGGTCGCCAATTTAATATTCATACGTGGATACTACGGGAAAGTTTCTAGTTCCATGAAATAAAGTTGTGATGGAAAGTATTGTGAGTAAAGGTCAGCGTTTTTGTAGTGTTTGTAACAATTTTAATTTTAATTTAATTTTAATTTCGTTAGTGAAGTTGTTTCAAGAAATGTAAAGTTAATCTTAAACGTAACCACCCTTGTGTGTATAAAGGAAGGTAATCCATTTAGGAAGAATAACTCTCATTACACTCGGCCGGGATTAAAACCTCAACGTTTACCTTCACTGACATATTAGTGACTAGAACATGGGTCACCGACCCCACGTCCGTCAGCTCTTTTGCATGCGCCCACAGAGCTATTTTATTTATTTATTTATTAATCACCGCGTCTTACTACCCATTTGAGTTATACTTTATATACTAATTACGCTAGTAGTTGAATGGATGAGGAAGGCTATAAAACTTAAATGAAGTGTACCCACATTTGCATGGAAGAAGAGTGGAAAACCACCCACAGTACACCTGACAGAGATTCGAACAATGATCTTGTAGTCTTTGGCGGTCTATTATATTGTGAAATTAGTGCGTTAGACCATGTGGTCACCGAAGCATGGTCATATTGAAACTGATTTCCCTTTGAAATTAATAAATAGACAAAAATGTATTTGATACCTTTTCTTAAAATATCAAGAATTGAAAGAAACGGTGGCTTTGATAGCAAATTATATGGTGGACACATAGAAAAGTTGGTTGTTGTGTTCAATCAAAGATCTGTACAATTTAGTGAAATTGAGCCAATCATATATTTTTTTGAAAAATCTATTTGTGGATATAAGTATCATTGCCAAATAAATTGATAAAATGTTTGAAGCGGATGTTGAAGAATTGTAATCAAAGAATTTGAAGCTACAGAACAACTTATCCCTCATGACTGGCAATACAAACAAAAAAATTATGAAAAATAGTAAGCCACACAAAATCTTCTTTAAGGACTATCTTTGCGATGAAGATTAAATCATATTTTGGATAATCTTTTTTGTAAAAATTGGCCCTCTTCATATTGAAAATTGTGTAAGTGAAATATATATCTTGCCTTTCAGAGGCTAATATACTTCAGTGTGAAATTACGATCCAGACTTTAAAAAGTTAACCAGTGATATACATTTCCAAACATTTTAATAAAAACCACATATCAACATACTTTTTTCTGAATGTTTCATTAAATTATATATTCGGTGTAATATTATTAAGTCCTTAATTAATTGCCAAAATAAACTATTTATATTAACCTTCCTATATTCGAAAATAATATATAAATATATATATATATATATGCACCCGCAAAAAAAAAGTTCATATATTTAGATACGCCCTTGGTAAGATAAAGGTTGGCGACCACTGGACTATACTATACAAGCGGGACGTTTAATCTGCATACCCACAGAAGCGGGCTAGAATATTATCACACCCAGGCTATACTATGAAAACAGGACCTCTTTCTCTCTTGTCCGAATGTTGGCAAACATATTTGCAGACGACTGTTCAGTCTGCAATTTTAATATTGAATTTTAAAAATTGTAATATAGATTGTTAAACTAGCTGGACAGTTTAATGTTATAAAACTACCAAACATTGCTAGGACACTTTTACGATAAACAGCTTTTGCATATGTGACTTACTGTAAGGTTTATTAAATTTCCCCAACAATGATTGACTTTAAACAATAATTTGTAAAATAAATAAATGGTAAGGAACTCCACACAAACTTTCTAGCTCTATTGTTTAGAATTTGAGATATTTACTAAAAACTAGTAATATAATATACACTAGCAAACCCTAATAAACAAGTTGCGCTAGACATACGTAAATTATTTTCAATTCGTGGTTTTAAATTTCATAATTTTATTTTTAAAGAATTAACGTCTTCATTTGTATATTTGTATCAATAGAAAATATCGATATTGGGTCCCAGAGGGCCAACATTTCGTAGTAAAATTTTGAATTCCGGTTAAAATTTTCGTCATTTTACAAGGGGATGCACATCTTATGGTTATCGCATTGCTATTAGATTTCTCTTTTATAAATTTTGATCAATAAAATAGGTAGTAATTGACTATTGCATCTAAAATGAGAGAGAGAGAATGGTTATAGGCGATTTTGAGAAAATTGAATTTTTCTTTTTTCATCATCTACTAGACTGATATTAATTTTAGGGTTAGATATACACACAGAAAGACGGAATCATTGTTGTACAAATATTTCTCCTAAGAGGTTGAAATAAAGAGAACATACAATTTCGAGAGACCTCAATTCTTTCTATATGGTATTAGAGAATTATTGCGTTAAAACTTAATTAGTATTTCTTTACAACTAAATCTGAAAAAATGGTATTAATATATTGACAATATTTCATATAAGTTTTTTTTATTTTTAATAGTACTACAATTTTGCAATGATAAGTAATTTAGTATCTCAAATAGTTGCGGAGATACGGAAGTTTCTGCTTCTGTACAGTACCCTAAAATTCATTTTCATGGAAAAATGAAAATATCCAGTTTATTTATAATTTTAATCATCTCCTAGATACGAAGTTTAGTCAAACTCGTTTGAGACAATTTTAAGAAAATCAAGTTTTTCTATTTTCACTTTTTATTAAAATACTCTTAATTCTGGGTTAAAAAGACACACAGACAGACGCATTGCAAATACCACATTTTAGAGATCGGGGAGATATGAGACGTCGACAACCATCAACATTTCTCGTTAGATTTTTTTACGGTAACAATATTTTACATTTATTGCTCGTAAAGATAAATATAAATATATATATATATATATATATATATGCGTATAACTTGAACGTTATTAGTTTTATAAAAATATGTTTCGAATAAAATATTAGTAATATAAATGGTTCTATATATTTGCAATGATAAGTAATTTATTATCTCAAATAGTTTCAGAGATATGATGAAAAAAATTATAATTTACGTTTCAGACCGGAACCTTTAGTGTCATCTTTTCCGAAATATTGAGAATAGCCATTTTGTTTATAAAAGTTATAAATGTTTTGAAATGAAATGTAATCAAAATCGTTAGTTCCGATTTTTGAGAAAATCGACTTTTTCTCTTTTTACCTCCAGTAAATTATCTTTAATTTTAGGGTTGGATATATAATTCCAAAAAAACCTCAGAGCAACACTATGAATGCCTTAAATACTAAGTTTTAACCTGATTGGTTAAATAGTTTAGGCTCTAGTTGGAGGTACAGACAGATAAATAGGCAAACGGAAATTCAAAAACCACTTTTTCTGTTTCGGGGGCTCATGAAACGTCGAGATTCAATAAAATCTTGATTCGATTTTTTTGACGATCATAATACTTTCCCTACCTGTAATATAGCGAGAAACTAAAAAAAAACCGTAGATATTCAACTAAATAATAATTAGGATAAAAATAGAATTTTAGTCAGCTTTAAGAGTGCATCTCATCAAAGAGAAAATTAAACGATGTTTACACAACATTTTTTCTTTGATGCGGTTCCCTTGATTCTCTATTAGAAGATGTAGAAAGTTATTTGATTTATATATTTGACTTTTAAAAATATATACAACTATTTAATTGAATGTTTTAAAAGATATTCTTGCTTCTAGTAAAATCATATTGTCAGGATATTTAATTCATTAAACAGCAAAGAAACCCCTACATCGGTGTTAAGCCTGGTTCAAAGTTCGTCCACCTCCGTTTAGATTTGGGTTGTCAACCGTAACGTCTAAAGACGCGGCAATCAGGAGCGGGAATAGCCGAAGTTTCACCGAAGGTAATCGATTTGGGCTAGACACGTTTCTCCCCTCTCTCTCCCCCACTCTTCTCTATCGCCCACCATTCTGCCCTTTCAGACAGTAGACTGAGCCAATGTTCTGTGAAATGTATAAACGGTTCTGAGCTCTTTAGATTAGTTGATTTGACCTGAGACCTATTCATTGTAAGAAATGTTAAAAGGGTCAAATCTCGTGAGGGTATTCTATTTCTTAAATGTCTTCAAATAATTTATTATCCAAAATAAAATATAAAAATTACAGGTTAAACAATTCATGTTAAAAAGGGTTTGCTTTATGTCATATTATATACGCGAATGAAAAAAATCATTTTTATACATATTAGATATTCGATTGGTTTAAATATTTTTTGTTGTCAGTTTTATTTTACTATTTAAAAAAAAATATATATATATATATATACGGTTTTCAATTAAAAGTGTTTATTACATACACGTAAAATATCAAATTAATGTTTAGTTTAATCAAATTTTTTATCTAAGCTCCTGCGATAGCGTACACTTTGCAACCTTTAGAAGCTAAAGTTGTTGTTACCTGTGCGTCCAGGTAGGTTGAGAGTACGAGAGGTTTTCTGTCGCCACCTGGCGGGCCGACAAATCTCCCTCTTCCGTTTCTTATAGTGAACTGGTGGCTGCCGCGGGAACCTCGACGCAAGTTGAACGGGGACCCAGGCAGACTCAGGCTGGCCTGTCACCAAACACATTTCGTTCAATATCTCACTTCACCACACTTAGAAGTGCTTAGAGGAGAGGTGATTCTATGAAAGAAGGGAGAGAGTTTCGAAGCGAGTTGAACAGGGGCCCAGACAGAATCAGACATAACCAAACACACTCTTTCAGCATTTCATTTCACCATAGTTGTAGGTGCTTGTAAGAAGAGGTTAATCCATGGAAGAGATAAAGGGTACCCGGGTAGGCTAATCTGGAACTCGATTTAATTTAAGATGATCTATAATCAAGCATCTCCTTTATAGTTTCACTTCCCCATACTTTGCTAATCATAGGGAATGATTCAACGTAAGGGGAGGTGGGGTCTTGACTTGTGTTGAAAGATAATACAGGGAAACACTAGGTGGTTTTTAACCAAAGGCACTCCTTCCTGCAGCTCACGTCACCAACACACTTGCCGGTACTAATAATTGGGAGTATATGCAGTGGAAGGAACTCGTTGATTCAGGTTAAACGAAGACAAAGAGAGACTCAGGAGGATATGTTGCCAAGAAATGTAGCATAAGTCCTAAAAGCTATTGTTTCTGTCTTTAAGTATTATTGCCGTGACTGGTAAGAAAACAAAACTCTGTCGCCTGCTGGTTGGCCTCCCCAGTGAAAAATCATGCTGCGCACGCACTCTCCGACTAATCTGATAATTTGTGTTTAACTATCAAATCTTTTTTATATATATATTTTCCCAATCTCTCTGATCTTAAAAATATTTACAAAATCCCACGACATTACAAATATTTATAAATATTTGTAAAAGAGAGGCTGTTGAAGACAGTATCCTCTAGTTTCCATCTTGGAAGTATTTTACGTGGTGAGAATCTCTACTGCTTCTTTCTTTAAAAAGTGTTGTGTTTGGAAATGTATTGGTCCCCTTTTCTCTTTTTCAACTTTTTCCCTAGAGAGTTTCCGAGGTGAGATTAAATTAACCCTTTTCCGATTTTATCCAATTATTCTTAGTAGCTCTCTGGTTCTCTATTCCTCACTAGTTTTTCTGAATATTATTTTCCTGTTTGTTCATTCTTTATAAATAAACTCTGCTTTTTGTATAATCATCCGTCCTCATTACCTGCCTTAATTTCCATTTTTAAGAAAGTGAGATTGCCAGGAATTTGAATCTTCCTCAGTCGTTTAAATAATATATTTCTGGCTGAAATTACTTGGCTCTCTATAGTTTATCCTTTCTTTCTAACACTTGGGTGATGACAAGCTGCGATACAATATTAGTGCTAGCCTTCAAAGACCATCCTGGTGATCCCTCAACTTTCTCATTACAAATTAACCTATGCTTCAAAATATGTCCGAGCCCCTTGCGCTAACCAATCTTTAAAATCCTATTTTTGTTATATCATTTATTAATCCTCAACACACAAATCCACATAGGTTTAAGAAATCAACGTAAAACATCTTTGTTGGAATCGGCACAAATAATCTAACGAGGTATTAATTATGAAGAAAGTACAACTCTTTCAACACTTTCGAACAAGAGCCTCAATTTACTAATTTTGTTTCCTTACTCTGTGTAGGGAATTTATCTTTATATCGAGGATAAGTAAATTATCCCCCACCCCCAACAATTATTTTTCCCCAACACTTATTTGATGGAAAGTGCTGATAGAAATTATGTATCACAGTTTAAGCGTATTTCCTTTTGTTCTAGCACCCTTTGCAAGACAAAATGCAACGTCGTGTAAATTTATTTACAGATTTTAAAATATTCATCCCTATCTCGTCATCTGAAATATACTCATCTATCATAAAATAATACTGTGACTTATAGCTTTGGTCACCACGCCTCTTCATCGACACATCATAGCAAACATATTCTCTCCAGCCACACTTGTGAGTACTTTGTGGAGCTAAGGAGAGTATTAAGTTTTTAAAAGAGTATATAACTTTAAAAGATGAAACAACGTGTTTAGAAGTGCACGCACGTCAATAACAAATAATGCCACAAAGTTGGATAAAAAAATAATTATTTCAAGACATAAAAACGTATTAAATGTTTGACATCCATCCCAATAGCTATACGGTAATAATTTTAAATGCATTAGTTTGCTAAATTATATATTTGATAAACTATTACATTTAAATTAATCATAATTAATATTTAATACATTTATAATAATCAACACATAAGTACAGAAGATTTATGCTACATTACTGATTAAATTTAACGATAAGTAAAATTATATCAAATAGTGTTTTATATTTCATTTGAACAATTTAAATAGTTCTCCAAAATTGGAATCTACACTGGTAATTTAGCAATCAAAGGTGCTCAAAAAAAGGCTTACTTTATAAAATACATAATAAAGGGATTCTACAACAGTCAAATAAAATATAGTTAATTTGTATTATTATATTCGTACTTGAACAAATTACATTCAATAACACTGCAGTGATAAAATAACTACTGATTATACATAACACATTACTTACCTAACCTTGTCCACTGGGTTCTAGTTTGATTTATTATATCAAATACTTTTTAATACATTTAATTTAAATTCTCTTATATTCGATAAATTACAATGCAAATCATTTTAAGTATATCATTGAAATAACATCCAAATTAATCTTTAAAGATGTTAAAAAAATAGAGATTAATCAAATATATTATAAATAGGTTCTAGACTTTTGTCGATTGATTTCGCTAATAGGTTTTCCCATCCACAGGATCTAGAGTAAATCTTACTTATTACCTAGTGTTAATTCTTATTAATCATTAAAAAGCTAAAATTTTACAAAGTGTTATTTATTATAGATGTGTAAAGTGTTTCCTGATCAAGATTTAAAATTTTAAACAGTAGAATTAGCAGAACGATAATTTTTCGAACGAGTTAATCAGAAGATTATTCATTAATAAAACACATTTTTCTCTTAGCTTCTTTCAAAACTGTACGGAAATTATTGAACTAACCAAGACTACAAGAGCTCACTAATAAACTCTTGAGAACCTTTGACTAAAGTAATTAAGGAATATGTATATCGAATATCAGTTTCTTCAGAGAACTTCTGAAAAGTTGGAATCTAATATCTGGAAAAACTTATCTGTAAAATCCATTAAAAATATGCCTTGACTTAAATACAATATTTAATATAGTTTAAAATTGGTTCAGATGCTCAGATCACCTTATTGAGTAACATTCTAAAAGTTCAATAAAGTTCCATTATTGCTTCGACAGCAGCCCATAGGATAGTATTATATATTGTGCAAAGTGCAAAATAAGGATTTTTTTTATCTATTGGATCACATCCCCCTATTTGTTGGTTGAAAATTGGTATTATGGTTACTATAATATATGCCAGAACCAAACCACACAACCAAATCATTCAGTATCATATCAACCCCCCACACCATCATCCCACGTTCTACTAAATCGCACCAACAATGTCTCGGATAGAAATAAAACTACATTGATGAAAATGATTGTACGCAAATATAGTATAATTAGTATTTTGAATTCCTTTCATCTATGGTGCTGTTTGATACAGTCAATATTTTTCAACCATTTTCATGCAAAGTAAAATTATGTCAAAGTCAGACTTTAGTCAATATAATAAATTAATGTGGTGAATTTACATATATATACATATATACAAACATACATACGCATACACACACATACTTATACATATACATACATTTAAATAAATATACATACATACATACAAATATGCACGCATACATACAAACGTGCATACTTACATACATATACACACATACATACAGAAATACATAAATACATACCTATATACATACATATAAATACATATTTATACATATACATACATACATACAGACATACATACATAAATACATACCTATATACATACATATTTATACATATACATGCATACAAACCTACATACACACATACATACACATACATAAAAACACACATACGTAAATACGTACATATATACATACAGACATACATACATACATACAGACAGACATACATACATAAATACATACCTATATACATACATATTTATACATATACATACATACAAACATACATACACACATACATACACACACATACATACAGACATACATACATAAATGCATACCTATATACATACATATTTATACATATACATGCATACAAACATACATACACACATACATATACATAAAAACACACATACGTAAATACGTACATATATACATACAGACATACATACACATACATACATATATACTTACCTAATCACGCCATTACCTTACCGGATAAGCAAGAAATTGTCCATATAGCTCAATAAACAACTCCGTACTTAATTTATCCTCACTATCTCCACATTTCCATATCCCTTTCTCTTAGCTTCAACAACAGCCATACACCGAGTCATTCATGCTCTTTTGCTCTAAAACTGGTAGTGTTTTTTATTCTCACACATTCGTCTACAACATCTAGCCACATCTTACATGGCCTACCCCTTCCTTTTGATCCACACACTCTACCTTAATATATTTGCTACATCACTCGATCCACACTCATCCTCTCAACATGACCAAACCAACGTATGACGCTTATTTAACATTGACCTATTGAATTACCTTTAAAGCCACACTACTTCAGCACTCATTCATTTGGAATAAGAAATATAATACTTCTAAAACTCTCTCGCATATAAAACATGTTCATTAGCATTAATTAAAGTATTATTGTTTTCTATCACAATATATCTCATTGCAGTGACTTCTTCTGAAGTAGTCACGTTTCTACAGTATGAATAAAGTGACTTGGAAGTTGCAAAAGAGGATTTTTTTTTTCTGGCAGTAGGCAATTTTTCTCAAGTTTCCTGTGTGAAAAACTTGACTTCTTGTTGATATTGTTAAATCTCATCAAATATTAATTATTAAATTCTAGAGGATATGCTATATTTCTATATTATTAGAAAGCAATGTGAAAGAGAAACCACCCCTTTTATTAAAGTTACCAAGGTGAAAGTGGCCGGTCTCTTTCTCTAGTGGTCGGCATTGCTGTCTAACAATCTAAAAGTCCCAGGTTCGACTCCCAGCAACACCATAGGTATTTTAGCTGGAGAGGAATTGTTCCTTTGGTCACCATTGTCTGGTTAGTTACAACCTAAACTGGACCCACACACCCACCATCATTGTCCGCACATCATCTCATTGGGACGTAGTAACGAGTACCTACATGGTAGCCCAATCTCAGAAGACCGTTACACATTCGCTACTGATAGTAAATCAGGTCTAGACATCAAAATTTCACTTGTATAATAATTGAATTAATAGTTTGTTAATTGAATATATACAGACAATAATTATTCATCTAAGTTGGTTATTTTTTAAATAAATCAATACTAATATAGCACAGATATTATAGTTTATTACTCAAGAGGGTGATCTGAGAATCTGAATGAATTTTAATTGCATCTCTGTGCTTTGAAAATAAAACTAGCTTGACTGGTCAAATAGAAATGTACCTATTATTCATTATTTTACTAAACACAGTGCCTTTATAGCTGTGTAATGTGTATACCAAGGTATTAAAACAATTATTCACGTTTGCTGACAGTCTACAGATAAATTAATAACCATCAATCAAACAAGACAACATCAAATATTTGGAATATTCAGGCAAAAATCAACGAACAAAGGAAACAACAGACAGATTGACCAAAAAAAAATTAAAAAACAACAGACAAGACAAAACCGACAGATGCTGGCATACCTTCCTGAGGCTGTCCTGGTAAGTAAAATTAAACTGGCTTTTTTGGACTGATGTAATTACAGGTTCTCTGTACTGACTTCGTACCTTGAGGACAAAACACAACAAACAAAAAATAAAACAGGCTCAAAGGGAAGATAAAAAGTTATTCGTTTTATTTTTCCTTTATATGTGTTATTTGTAAATGCATATGATCTTTGTTTTCCCTTTCCTATTTTTATTAAGTGTTGAGGGATTATTTCATGTAGGAATAATCTAAAATAACGTCATACTTAACGGTATATCTTGGGGGGGAGGGGGGTTTTCTGTAAAAAGCAAAAAAAATCAACGTTAATTATAAAAAATATCTAACAAAATCTATTAATATACTAGCATATATTAATTTGTATATAATTAGTTTTAACCTATTTTGGTTAATCATTTTATGGCGATCAAAATAAAACATTGCCCTACTGATCTTATGAAAATAAATTAACAATTGTGAAATTTTCAAACAATTATAGATAAATATAGTTTGTATGTATAGCCATTTAGGAAGAGACAAATATTAAATAACAAAGAAACAAATCTGGCTATCCTTGAATCGGGTCAATGATTCGTAATTATACACGTAACTAGGGTTCATTGCATTATTTTTCTCACGTAATCTGGCAAAAACATAATGTTTAAGGAAAAAGTGTGAATAAACTATATTTTAAACTATGGAAACAAAGGAAATTTTAAAGAATAGTGTAAAATAAAATTATTATAACGATGCTCATTGATAAATTATTGGGTAGGTTATTATTAGCTCTTAAAATACCTAAAAAAATCGTTTAAATTATAAATTGAAGAGAATATTTCCACCAAATAAGATTAAAATAAAATAATTAAGTTTTATTCTCCACCTAATTCAAAATAATCAACATTATTGTTCCTAGACTAATTGATTAACCCTGAAAGCTTAGTAAGACATGGTGCTAAAAAATTGTTAAACTACTTTATTTTATACCCTTACTAACAATATCACATAAAATGTATCTAGTTAAAGAGAAACTATTTTTTATCAATATTAATTTTGGTCTTGGACTATATACGCTAATTTAATTTTTATTTATAGTTTATTGATACTTGCCTTTATAGAACACAAGATTTTTAATAATTAAAAGTTGAATTTAGCCTAAGTATCAAACTAACACTTTAATTTTGATAAAAAAATTATTGAATTTAAAAAAATATAGCAATGATGTAGAACAAAATTTAATAACCTAAGATAGATTTGATATTTTTATTTGTCACATTTATTTTCATTTCACTATGACAAAAAAATGTAATCAAGTGTAAATCTTCTGACAAGTTAATGATTCATTTGAATTGAAGCGTGAGCTAGTAAATAAATTAATATATATGTGTGTGTGTTTTAATGAGATACATTACGAAAGAAACAGGATTCGTAAGGTAATTTTGAGCAGATAGGTAGAAGTTAAAAGGATATGTTAAGTAGCTATAATGAGGTATGACATAAATAAGAGCATATGTAAATTACTTTTAATAATATGGCATAAGTAATGAGGTGGGTAAACAAATAGTTGTAATGATGAATATATGGCTGAAGTAACCAGACACTTAAAGTAGTTTTAATTCCATACATGACATGAGTAACCTGTTACGTAGGGTAATTTTTTATATTTAAACAACAGCTCCTAATATCCCCCCTTTTACTCCCAACTTAAAAAAAAATAGTGTTGTATGAAGTTCCTAAAACTTCGACCTCTTTTATAATATTGGTCAGCTTCGACTTTGCTTCGAAAAAAATAGTTCTGCACCCAAAACTACGAACTTTCACAGATAAAATTTTTAGGGCTAGTAATTTAAGTTAATGTTTTGTAATTTATGTGCCGTTATTTAGATTACTAATTAATATTCACATGATAAAAATTTGCAACATTTAATTGTTTGTTATTATAGTTACACTATTCACCAAATTAAGTGGAATTTTTTTTTTAATTTGCAACTAAGCCTTTGAACACAATATTTATTTCATAAATATGTGTTGCAATACATTTTATTTCCAAACTAAAACTTTTAAAAAATATTCGAATCTTATTCTTCCTAGGGAATATTTCATATACATCAATTAGTATTGGCTTCGAAAAAACAAGTTTTGTTTTGCAAACCTACACAAAAAGCATCATTAAACGATATGAAAACTTCGTCTACCCTATAAGATAGCAAACTTACCTTACATTATTTCACTATAGCATATCTTATACGATAGAGTCATAGTGTAATCGATCCACTTTGATTACAGGGTAGATAAAGTATATGTAATGAAGTGACTTTTTACGAATATAGTTCCTAGTTTATTATATTTGACTAAAATTTTAAACATGTTTCATGGCAAATAAGAATTGATATTAAAGTTTAATTAAATGTATCATATAAATGAATCAAATATATTATTTCCATCAAATTAAATTCTTAATTTGGGTTTCTTAGTAATACTGGTTACTTTTAATATTGTAAAATATGTTTATTTAAATATAATATTTAAATAAACATATTTTACACTATTAAAAGTTTAACTTCTCATATTTAATTTAAAGTGTACAAAACGTATTAATATGTAACTTAGCTTTAGAATATGTATGTTGTAATATTATCAAACCGTATGCATATTAATATTTGAATTATTAAATAAATATTCCAATAATAGTACTTAAAAAATAGTTTCTTTGGCTTATAGTCATCCAGTTTTTAGAAAAATTTAAACTCTTCAATTTAACATTTCAACTTTAACTAGCCTAATTTTAAGGCTCAAACAATTGACAGAAAGTGTGGGAAAATGAAACTAGATAAATAAGCTCAATGTTAAGCTCATGCAAGCTGAAGAAATGGGAAGAATACAGTACAGAGAATAAGGGATACAACAAAATAATACATGCAACTTATGTATTTGTGTATACAATTTATTTACGGTTTTTAAATTTAAAGAAAATTACATTTCTGTAACTATTCTCTAATATTAATAGGTCTTCAATGAAACTACATCACAAAGATATTTAAAAAAAAAAATTGGATCAACAATTTTCCTACAATAATTAACAAAACTTTGTAACTTGATTTGGGTATGTTTTATTCTTACCGCGTATAGTTTTCAAACTAACTAAATCTGATTTTAATTACATTTGAAATAGTGTTTGACATCTAAATGTAAAAAGAAGTGAGATGTGTAAGTCACTAACCATAAAAACTTCTCAACCATTAATTTGCCAAGTCTCAAATCATAGCTACAGGGTTTGGCCCACGGAAAAGTAGCCCGCATCCTATATCCAACAGACGCCTCACGCTGAATTGGAGGTCAATCCCCTTCCACCCATATTGTGACATGAAGAATGAGCAAGTGAACTGTTTGTCTAAAGATGTATTGATTCATTCTTCGTGTCACAATAAGGGTGGAAGGGGATTGACCTCCTCCAATTCAGAGTGAGGCGCCTGCTGGATATAAGAGGTGGGCTACTTTTCCGTGGGCCATCCTGTATTTAAGTACAATGAAAATTATGTGTTTGTGTAGTTTGGAACCATGTATTCACTTTTCAAGGTCGTGAATATTTGTTTTACATCCATCATCATGGCAGGAACTATAGATGTATTTCTCTGAATAATAAAGTGTGTGTCAATAGTACAAATGCCATCACCAATATTCAGCAAACCAATAAAGCCATAAAATAAATTCAACCGAGATAATTCTGCTGCGACCAAACATAACTGTAAGAAAGAGCCATTTTAAAAGATCATTAATATGTAATGGAGCAAAGACACTAGACAGTTACTTTTAGCGACAGCCTCATGAAGAAATGCCCTTGGTCTGCTGTCTACATAATAGTGGACAGTCATTACAACTCAAAAGATATGAGGAAAATATAAAATAAAAAATCTTCCATGACCATGCCAGACAATCGCACACACTTATGTCACAGGACTTTACACAAGGCAAAGATAGATAAGTTCTTAGATATAAATATCATGCGATAGTCAAAGTATCAACATTAACATTGAAGAATAAGATTATGATAGCAAACATATATCCTTTAAAAATACTCCTAAATATGGATTTGACATTAAGCACTAATTTCCTATCGATTAAGTCACTCAGGTGAATATCCCTATCCAGGTAAGAGTTGTTTCTATTTCTACCAATATATGAAATGATAAATAATTATTTCCTTATTTATAAGAATGTTATAGTTAATTATTTGATTATTTTACAGTGTATATATTTCTGCGTGGCTAGAGTTTTAAATAATACGAGTATGTAGATTTAAAAACATACTCTATTAGATGTATGTTTCAATCTCTTTAATGCACACCAATTAATTATTACTAGTAATCATAGCTGAATTATTGAAGTTTTGTTTATTTAGAATTTTTATTTATTTAAAAAAATCAACCAAAAAAATTAATGTGGCAAAATATCAAACTACTGTAATAATTTATCACAGAATAAATCACTTTATACAAAAATCCTATAACTGTTGATGAAACATTATTTAGTCGTAAAATTAAAGAATTTATAAACTGTGTTTGCGAGGAGATAAATTTATAGAACATATGTACAGAAGACTTATGATCGGAATGTAATCAGTGGTGACGGAACCTTATCTATGTAGGGTGAGGGCAGTAGAAAAAATATTTTAGATAAAAATGGGATGTCCTTAAAAGCTTTTTGGAATGGTCCTCTTTCCCAATTTTTTTAAATCAGATTATTTTTATAAGTTTATTGACGTAATCTTAACCACACATATGCTATTTTGAGTAGTACTTGGTTTGATTTTTTTAATCAGATGCAACTATGAAATACCCTTTAAAGTAGTATTCTATTAGAAATTTTTGAAATTTTGATTTACCTCGAAATTGATTTTTTTCAACTATTAAATTCCTCTATAAGCTATTTTTTGACGTATTCTTCTTTAGCAATTTTAAGAAATTGTATGTCTTTAATCTTCATTTGGAACTACCATCACCTGGATATTTTTGAAAATGGATGCTTTCAGAAGATATTTGGATATATTTACTGATTTTTTTTAAATTATATGCATCTGGAATTGATTTTGATTGGCTCTCTCGCAGCAATTGTTTTAAATTGGATGCCTCTGTAATCTATTTGAAGGGGTCTCTACCTGCCACATCTTAAAAATCGAATGCCTTTAGACGTTATTTACAGTTTGATGCAAGCTTTTCAGCTTAAGGACGTTGCTTATCTGTGTGTGTGGTAAGTCTAGATAGGATTTACGTTTTATTCGGTGAGTTTTAAAGATGTAACTTTGAAATCAAAAACATAATTCATTAAATAATTTTAAAAACATTACTACATCGTCACAATATTAATTTTTGTATCTTAAAGTAGTTTTTTTATAAAAGCGTTTTTATAAAATCTTTCACAGCTAACACTATTTGGTTTATTCACGAAAATGACATGTAGATATCTTTCTTCTGGAGTGTAGATTTAAATAATTAATGGAAGCACAATGTATATCTAGAATAAGAAACAAATCAAAAGTAATTTTGTAATGATAGTTAATGTTATCAAGGCACCCATATTAGAGCCAGTGTTTACACTCGTTAGTGGAAGAGGGAAGTAAATTCAGAAGGTAAATTAGAGGTCTCATAGAGTGAATTGGTTATTTTATTCTCTCTCTTTCCATGTCCAACATTGGCATCTAATTATGTTAGTGTGTTAAATGGCTTAAGCGCATCAAGTTGAGATGCAACCCACTTTTTAAAATAGCTTTGATACCTCCAAGTGGACAACGATGTTAATATTCGAGAATTTAAAAAGGTGAGAGTTATATTTAGAGGGACTAATTTACTCCAGGAAGAGTAACAACCCCCTACATCTCCCATCCTGGTTTAGATTTCAATAATTTAGAGTAGTCTCACTCCCAATTTTTGAAAATTAGACTCTTGTGAGAGATATTTGATAATAGTCCTTCCTCCAAAACTTTTTGGAATTTTTTTGCTCTTAGAAGTTATTTGGTGTATTCCTTTGGGAAATGTTTGGAATTGGATACCTCTAGAAGCCATTTTAATTAGTCTTCACTCAGGTTAATCTTTAATTTATATTTTCTAAAAGACATTTGAAGGGGTTTATCCGCAGACATTTTTTTGAAATTTTGATGATTGCTCCTTGCCTGATTTTTTCTCAAGAAGCTATTTGAAATGGTCTTTGCCCAGCAATATTTTTAAAATGGGATTTTCTTAGAAGCTATTTGGAATATTCTTGAATTGTATGAAAATTAGATGCCTCTAGACTATTTTGTTCTTCCATCAAACAATATTTGAAAATCGAAAGCTTTCATAATCTATCTGTAGTTGTCATCGCACGAAAATTCTACGACATTACATGCATCTTTAAGTTATTTTGAGTGGTATTCCCCTATAAATTTTGAAAAATTTAATGATCCTAAATGCTATTTTTTCTTGATTTCTTCTTACTGTTAGCTACCTCTAGAAGCTATTTGTAGTTTGATTTAAGGCCCTCTTTTAGCTTTTTATTCAAAATATCAGAGGATTTTAAATGTATTTGAAAAAGGGGGCATACTTATTACAAGGGGAGAGGAGAGTAATTTATTTCCAGGTGGAGGTAAAGCCACTCCCTACCTGTTCCGGTGCCACGGATGTAATTATTGACATTTATTAACTTGTATAGATTTTTTTGAGAATACATTTTAATGCATGTTTGTTGCTCTATTTATTCTATTTTTATTATTTATATTTGAAGAAGTTTTGACTAAGCTTTATCAGACACTTTAAATTAAACAACATACATGAATTAAGTTAAATGCATTATATGTTAAGCATGTAGTTATAATAATTAAAATATTAACTAATTATTTTAACTATGGGCTAAACATCTTGATTAATAAAGTATAAAGGCGAGAGAAATTTACACCAAAAAGATTCAACGTAATACTTTATGCTTGTTAACATATACACATAGCAAGACAATATGGCAAGACATTCATTACCGAAAAACACTAAATTAACAAATTGAAAGTTAGAATAAAAATCATGCATAATCGACTTAAAAATTTTAAACAATTTTTTAATATTAAAAACTGTTTTATGGTTGTATAATAGAACAAAACTCGTTGAATAAACTATGTTTTTAGTAATTCTATATTCTAATACTAGAGTTAGCATAATGCCATTTTATGATTGGAAATCGTATTTCAACATAGGACCTTATTTCAAAATATCAAATCATATTAGAATCTAGCAAGCTGTAATTAATTTTTAAATCATTTTGTATATTTACCTACTAATGAAATAAATCTTAGTATTTTATTCTATGACAGAAAAGGGGGTTAATTTTAAGTATTTATGTTATAATTTAAATTTATTTTAATAGGGTGTAATTGACTGTCTTTTGTTTGAAATTTAAACCATGATAAATTTCAAAAACCTATATTTTATCACATTCAAGATGAAAATATGTTTTGATACAAAATATTGCAGTACAATATTTGGAATTCAAGACCAATTTTTTTTATGAAAAAATATTTATAATAAACTGGTTCTTTACAGCAGATATATTTAGACAGATCTCCTTATACCACAAATAATGAGCGCTTCGAGTAAAAGAAAAAGGCAACACACATGGCTTCTGTGTATCAATGGCAGTATTTAGTAGGCAAGGAGATAAGAATAAAACCAAATTTAAGTTATTTAGTATAATTTTTAAGGTATGTTCCAACTCCCAAATACTTATAAAGCATGCAAATAAATATATTTGATAACAAGTCATTAGCTCATTAATGGAATACAAATGTTTCAAAACATTTTCCAGAGAAATAATGGCTAAACTTGAATTAAAATTAACACATTTAAATATTTGAGGGGTTGGAATGAAAACTAAGAAAGTTGGTTTTAGGGCCCCTTTAAGCACTAGCGTTTAGTTTTGAATATTAAAAAAAAAAGTTAATTATTTAAAATTTAATGATTTAATAAGGAAACTTGACTTATTACTAGGATTGAAACAGTGTTATCTATTGTAAAATTACCACGAAATGCGAACAAAATTGTTCCACTTAATTCCTTTTGAATTTGTATAGTAGTGTCATATATTTTAGCATAATTTAGAAACATTATCTTAAACTATTGTGTATTACTAGCTTTTAAAAATCGTCTCAAATTATTTGTCCAAACAAATTAAAATATAGCTCATATAATGAAACCAGCATTAATAAGTTATTAAATAATTTTAAACAAATCTTTCAAACCCAGTTAATCACACGAAGGCCTCAATGATACTAAATATACGGTTTCTCATAAACTATTATTTTCATTTTTAAATATATTTTCTATAAACCCTTTAGTTTTACCTACTGCGTTCCAACAAATGCGTATTCATTAGGAATGAGTAACAAAATAAAACAAAGCCAAGAAGTTTACAAAGAAGAAACATTTGAGATCGCTTCATATACAATACATATTTAAATAATATGCAAATAATTAAACATTTCCCTAGGCTATATCGTTGTAAATGATTTGGAATTTAAAGAAAATGATCCATTTGTGGGGGCTTACTTGTCTTAAAAATCTAGTACAACATATAATATTTATACAAATATATACAGTACTATTAAAGCTTTAAGTGTCACAAACAGCAGAACGATAAGAGGCAAGAGACAATCAGCCACTATGTTTATCTTCTGCATTTTAAAGCTGCCTGTTAAAGTGAAAACTTGAATAATAAAAATTATAATAATATGTATTTGTGTAAATAATAAGAGTTACACTTGATATTCGAGATGAGTAAACATCCACAAATCAATCTAGGAAAATATTTCCGCTACATAAATATGTGGGATAATCAATAGTTTATTTTATTATCTACAATATTGTTTAGTACATTTATGTAGGGTTGTATCTTAAAATAAATTAACTGATAATGGTATGGTTTATTACAATGAGCAGTTCTCAAAAAAAATTTTAAATACTAAAGATATTTTATTTAGAATATGTTCAGTTCAAATATACTTCGAGAAAAATATATATCGATAAGATAAAAGATTCCTGGAATTATATTACATATATTAATACAAAGTTTATAGGTTTAATCTCCACACTCAGGTTATATTTATGAATACGTATTTGAAAAAAAAAAGTTTATTTACATAATAGCTTGAATAATTTATCAAATAAATCATAAAATTAATGATGCCTTTGTTTAAGTAGAGATCATAATATTTTGTTGTGTGTCTAAAATAAACGTTTATTTATTTTCAGAACAATCGTAGTCACCCCCGTCCCTCTACCCTGTTTCATATACTGCTTTATAAAGAGTCAATCTATATTCAAACACAAATTATTTCACGTGTCTTCTCTCACGGCAGAATACTATTAATACTTTCTCATGATGAGAGTTGCTCCTAAATGTATGTTGCTATACTAAATATTTAACCATAGATAAATCAATTATATTAAGAATTATTTACTATATTTTTAGTACTGAGTCTAACTACTCGTTCGGGTTATACGCTAATGGTTTAGGGATGATAAAGGCTAAATTTAGAGTAAGTGTAACAGCATTTTCGTGAAAGTCGAGAGGGAAAACATTTTGAAAAAATCACCCTCAGTTAACCCAACTGAGATACGGATCTCGTACCCGTTATCCATTGTGAGAGTAGCACCTTAGACAATGAGGTCATGATTATTAACAATTTAATCTACAAACTAGAGGAAATGTTCCTGAATTAGCAATAAAAGTGGATGGGTAAACTAAAATGTACATTTACGTTAAAAAAAATCAGTGATCCCAGTCAATATTCGAACCTTGACCTCCACATAACTACAAGTACAATCTAAAGCGGTCTTAGTACGCGCTTGTAGATGCTTATATAAACAAAAGGAGACTTATAAATACAACTTGTGAGAGAATAGTCAACTATATTTGGGTTCAAATTGAGTTGTGGTAAAAGTTGTTTACTCTTTCTTTGAATGTTGCATTAGGGTCCGTGCAAAGTGAAGACGATATTTGAATTCACGACACAAGCGCGCAAGACGACCACATTTTTAAGTTCTTGTAGGGTAAATCCAAGGAGCATCATATTTATCGCGATTAAATACTCGAAAATCCTAAAACTAAACTCACAGTTTCTCGTAAAGTACTTAGACAATCACAGTATTATTTTCAGAATTTGTTATAAAATCCTTTAAAAACCTGAATATATTATTAAAAATCCCATATACCAATGGGTTATCTTTGAAAAAAATATTTTCTAATGAAAGTATTATAATGAGAATTTTACAGCAGACATATTTTCACTCATTGTAAAAGTTTTTTTCCTAATTGAGATAGATAGGTAGTATAAGTGTAGGAAATGATCATCATGAACTGAATTTTATTTCGATATAAAGCTCATTCCTCTAACAACAATACTTTTATAGTTTGATGTGCTTAGTTACGAGCTCTTCACGCGTGCCAGATTTTTGATAAACTGAAGATTGTCAGAAAGACCGACCCGTCATTCCGTTCCTAAATTTATTGCTCCTGATCTACTATCATTAGCTTTACCACAACTAGCTTTGCAATAATTATTATTTTTAATACTTTAAATCACTTTTGGTTGTGTACTCTATTTATAATATATTCTACCTTTATTGTAAATCTGTGAATACTCAAATCTTAAATGTATATTTGTTGTCCACTTTATCCGACAATAATTCAGCTAAGTCATTAATAGGTTAACCTTATGTTTTAATGGTCCCAGATTTTATTTCCGACATGCTATATATTAATATTTGATGAATTTTCAGCCTAGGAAGTATATGTTGAGAATTTCTTTGCAAATGAAACGAGTTAATCATAGAAGTCCACGTTAAATTAGGGTAAAACACTCGCGTTTATCAGTGAAAATATATTTTATCGTAGGCGTTATATAAATTAATTATTAAATTAATTATATTAAGTTAATATTAAATATATGTGTACATAATTTTAACACAATATAAGCTATTGGCTTTATAAAACCACTTATAATTGTTTATAGCACTATCCATCGTTTACAAAAATTACGATAGTGTTTTATACGTTTATTAATTACCTGTAATACCACTTCCTATGGTTGTAGACATACTGATGTGTGCCTTATGACGAGACTTTTAAAAATCTTTTCCGAATCTCGTGTAATTTCCTCCACCCATGTTTTATGATTACTCGCTACTAATGCTTTTCCCTTTGCGGGTGGGCCATTCTTGAAAGGGATGTAGTGCATTATACTAGATGAATCAACTCTTATTATTACTTCCATTATTAAATCACTATTATAAAGCCCAGCTTCCCGTGAATTACAATCGTCAATCATTAATCGAACGGAATGACGGACCGGTCTCTCTGAAATCTTCAGTTTACCGGAAACCTGGCGCGCGTGAAGAGCTCGTTACTAAACACATCAAACTATGAAAAGTGTTGATGTTAGAGAGATGAGGCTTATACCAAAATAAAATTCAGTTCGTGATGATCCTTTCGTACACTTATACTATCCATGTATCTCAATTAGAGAGGAAATTATACAGAGTGAAAATATGTCTGCAGTGAAAACCTCATTATAGTTATTTCATTAGAAAACAATTTTTTTTCAAAGTAAACCAATTGGAATATGTGAATTTGGATAATATCCTCATGTTTTTAAGGTTTTTATAACAAATTCTGAAAAAAATACAGGAATTGTTAATCTAGTTTACGAGAAACAGTGTGCTATGTTTTACGATTTTCTAGTATTTGATCTCGGTAAACATGATTGATGACGCTCAATTTTCCCTGCAATAGCTTAGGAAGCCATCACGAGTCGCACCACCAGTACTGGCGCACATAACCTCGGGGAAGTAGGAGTGATTCCAATAGCTCACTTTAAAATGTTGCTACAGCTTCATGCTATTTATTTTCTCTTTTGGTAAAACGTATACAAACAAAATGTGCTCAGAACATTTTTCATCGCTAAAATGACTAGGGCTACACTCTTCTCCACACACAGAGCATTATTAAAATATTATTTTATTAGTTTTATTGTAATGAATTCCTATAATACATTGGTAAATATTAGATTTGTATTTTTAATAAATACGTTATTTCTTGTTTACATTGTGAATTGTAAGGTTTTAACCCATAAATAAATCTAATATTACATTTTATAAAAATATAACAAAAGTATTTGAATGATTTAAAAATTTGAAAATAAGACTAAATTGGTAGTATATGTCAGAAACGGTGATAAACTAATATAAATGATATAGTTAAAATTAAAATATTTCCTTTAGTGCTAAACCACACCGAATTAAAGTAAATATATGGTCAATTATTTCTTTCTTAAAGGTATAAGTAGTCTTTTAAAAGGCTATTTTTATTATTATTTTTTAATTCTATGACCAAAACAAATATGAGCATTTTGAACGTGTGTCAATTTTCTTCACTGCTTTAATATAGAAAAATGTACTGTAAGTTAACAATAAATATTCTCAGGGTATCTGGTCGGGATTAAACCATAGCCTTTTTTAATGAAATCAAGCACAGTAACCGACTTTTTTTGGACGTCATGCCCACCAGCGATGTAGACTTATGTTAGTGACGGGAGGGATATTTAGGGATGAGCAAGCTCCCCAAACACAAGTGCCTTAAACAAGCGGCGTTTGAAGGGGTACCCAAAAGTATTTTTAGACATACGTTATTTAAAGGAGGTTTTCATAATTAAATATGAACACTAAATATTTAAAAATTGCGTTAGGTACAGTACATAGCTCATCTCTTTGAAAGAAGTAAAGTAAATCAAGTAAGGATGAGCAGATTATGACTTTTAAAAGACATACATGTTCAGTGAAAGTTTGGGTGGAGGATACGAACTGTTTGAACAGTGTGCACCCCCCTCCCATCCCTCCCCTCCCCTGCGATAAAAGTCCTGATGCACACGACTATATAAGAATAAGATTCAAGCACCCTCCCTGTCTGTACTTCATGCTCACGACTAAAGCCCCAATAAGACTGAGCACACATTAAGAAGAGTTCAACTCACCGCACTGACTTTGCGGACCTTTCCGTTGGCGGCGCGGCTACGATGCTCGCTGACAGAGTCCCCTCCCTCACTCCGGATGCTCATCTTCTCCTTGTTATTGTCGTCATTCCCCTTCTCCTGGCCCACGAACAGCTCGTAGCTGTGGCACGAGAAGTCCGACGGCGACTTGACCACGTGACCGGCGGCGATCCGCGCGGCATTCTCGGCTGCCTCCGCGTGTGCTGCCGCCCGTGCCGCCAGTTTGTTTTCTTTAGCCTGCGCCGCTTCTTCCGCTTCCTGAAATATGAAGGACAGCAGGCGTATAAGACCTGGGGACATTTTTTGTTGTTTTTAAGAGGAATTAATTGTTATAAACAAATTAATATTGTCATTGGAAACAAAGGAATATCTTTGTAGGAAAACATAGGAGTGTTGTTTATAGAAACAAATAAATGTAATTAGAAACAATGGAATATTGTTGTAGTAAAACAAAGGCATGTGGTTTCTAGAAACAAAAGAATATCGTTAGAAACAATAGAGTTTCGTTTTAGGAAAACAAAGGAATGCTGTTGCTATAAACAAAGGAATGTCATTAGAAACAAAAGTATTGTCGTTATTAACAAAGGAATAACGTTATAAACCACGGAGTGTCGTTAAAAAAAAAAGTAATATTGTTGTTATAAACCAGAAATCTTTGTTTTTAGAACCAAGTGGAAATTGTTTTTAAAATTGGGTACATTTGTTTAATACAATAAAAAGAAAGTCTATATAATGACGTTTACAGAGTAAAGCAAGTTAAATTAACAGAACGTCATTTTTAGTATGAAAAATATATTATTTTACTGATAAATATACTATTGTTTAGAAAATATTGCAAGAAATAGGTGAAAGACTTCAAAACAATATAACATATTAGAAATTAAAGCAAAATGAAACGTAGATCTTAAAAATGTAGTTAAAATCACGTATAGAATCATAGGAATCTTATAAGTTGAATAATTGTTTAAAGTATGTTTATAAATTGAAGAAAAACAAAGCTTCCGATTTAGATATATGGAATTTATAAAACAAAATCAGCATAATGTTAGTGCTAATGGAGCATCGCATTAACCTATTCGTTCCAGTCGTGGTCAAATCCCAGGCCATATTGTAGGCTACCAGCGATACAGTCACTGTCAAAATGTCTCAACTCACCCTTAGCGCCTCTTCCTCAGCAGCTTCTTCTTCTTCGGCCTTCTTCTGTAACTCATCGTACGACATCGCGACTATAGCGAGGATCAAGTTCACCAGGTAGAAGGAGCCGAGGAAGATGATGACGATGAAGAACAGCATGTGCCACGGACCGGCCGACCTCAGGACCTGAACCACAATACAGGTTTACTGGGTTGTTTGAGGGAACAGACTATACTCGGTTACAGCATGTTGAAGAATCTTAGGATCTGGCTCACAATTAAAAGTCAAAGCTTACTGGTGTTTATNAATTGGTTAAATGTGCTGGAACATCACCACCTGGGTCACAATCAAGAGAATCAAGAGTAAAGGTCTAATAAACTGTTGGGGTAGAGACAACATTTGAGGGAACCTCAAACCTTCGGTCACCTCAAACCTTCGGTCACAATCAAGAGTAAATGTCTACTATAATGTTGGGGTAGAGACAACATGTGAGGAGACCTCAAACTTTGGGTCACAATCAAGAGTAAATGTCTACTATAATATTGGGGTAAAGACAACATGTGAGGGAACCTCAGTCCCTGGGTCACAATGCAATGTTAGATGATTGCAGTTACCTAATTTCCTACCTTCTGTTTTAATAATCGTGAGCAAGAAAATTTGCAACAACTCTCCTGGGGATGTAAAAGAAAATATATCCTCATTAAAGACATGGAGTTCTCTTAGAGGTGGTTGCTGAGTATATAATTCAAGTACTTTGGTAATGTGCTGATCCAATAATACTATTTTTAGCCATAAATCTTTAATTTGTTTAAGTATTTTAGAGGCACTTAACATAAATGAGGTTTAAAAGTAAATCCATTCAATTTTTTGTATGTGTAACTAAATGCTTCTATGCCGTTTTAATATCGTCAAGAAGAGTTGAAATCTCTCCTATTAATAACCTAGGACACCCCTTGCTTTAAATAATTGACCTGAAAAGAAATAAAGACAGAGGTCATGATGTTTGCTGATGACTTTATGGTATAGGGGGAGAAGGAATAAGAAGTAGAGGAACCACTACAAGAATGAAATGAGGAAGTAAAAGAGTGTGGAGTGAAATTTAGCATGGCGAATTGTGAAGTGATAGTGGTGACAAGGAAGGGGGTAAGGCCTAGTAAAGCTATAAAGTTTGATGGAGTAGAGCCAAGAAAAGTACAGAACGTAAAATATCCTTAAAGAGTGATCGAAAAGAAAGGTGGAAGTAGAGAGGATTTAATGAAAATAGGACGGCAGGGAGAGTTGTTCTATAGATGTGAAATAAACCTGCTATGGAGAAGAGAAGTCCCATTGAAGTGTGAGGAAGTGTTGTACAGGACATACTTTGTACCCATTGTCACACATGCAGCAGAAACATGGACATTGAATGTAAGAGAGACTGGGAAAGTGGAGGGCATGGGAATGAAGTTTGTGAGGAGCATTTTATCTGTCACGAGAAGAAACAAGATTAGGAATTAAGTTATTGGGAAAGATTGGGGGTATAGGGAGTGTATGAGATAGTATAGAAAGCAAGACTGAGATAGTAGGGGCATCAGTGTAGGACTGACTAGTGAACTATTAATTATTAATATTATGATACCAGATTTTAAGGTAGCCTTTCGTATAATCAGAGTGTACATATACGCGCTCACACACATTGCCGTTAAAATAATATATTTTACTCTTATATAATAAAAATGGTAAAGTTCAACCACATTGTAAACGGCCTTGGACTCATGAAAGGCTTTAGTTAAGGAATCATTACACAACCTAGTAAATTAATAGATATTTGTATAGATTAAAAAAATAGTTATTTTCTTAGATTACTATATCTAAGAAATTATATTACACAAGATACAAACATTTAAATTGTATTTAAAAGAAACACAAATATTACTTAATGTTGTTATTCTTATCTCTCACAGATGAAATATTTGTCCTCTTAGGCTTTATATACATATTTAAATGTTTTAAATAAGTGCCCAGCTGATCCTCGGTGGTCCGGGGTGTAGGCTTCAAACCTGCAGCTGACTAGCGTCAGAGTGGTTCAATTCCACCTGCTGGGCGAAGTTATTTATTATCTTTCTCAGATTTGTTTTATTGCTATTTTTTTTTAGAAGCGCGTCTTATAACCATTTGGGTTACACCCATGTGTTAGGAAGTTTTAATTTAGAGAATATTTCAGCATTTTCGTAGAGAAAGAGTGGAAAACAAATTATTTTTTTTAACCCACCCTCACCACAGCCCTCCGGGACTCGAGTTCCGAGCTCTACGCTAAAGGCTGTCCAGTTTATTTTGAAAGGGACGCCATAGTGGATATTATGTTACTAAAAATAGATAAAAGCACAATAATCGTGATCATTTTGTGAGAACCCCCCTCCCACCCAATTCTCTCTGACCCCCGTAGCATTGTTAACTAACCAGTTGGTAGAGATTCTCCCAGTAGTCCTGAGTCATGAGTCTGAAGGCTGACAGGAGGGCCCAGCCAAACGTGTCGAAGCTTGTGTACCCATAGTTCGGATTGTTCCCAAAACCTTGAAGACACGTGTAGCCGGGCTCGCACGGACTGGAACACACAGGAATCACACCTCAAGTCATGTCATATGGTCTATTATCATAACAGTTATCATCTCTACAAATAAGAGGCGTGTCGTAAAGTGATGCGAGGATAAGCAGAGCTGTTTTAAAACTGTACCTTTAATTTGTTTTCACCCAATGGGCCCCCCATTCAACCAATCATGCACAGGGGGATGTATTGTTGTTGGTACCTGGCCAATGAATATACTACTGAGTAATGAGAACATTCACAAGTACAGTTTCAACTCTGCTATGCTTACACTGGACACACTCCAAGACACGCCTTTACTTGCGAATTTGGTTTGTCACAATTGAAGTCAAATCACATAACGTTTCGAAGTGTACAAATATATTTGTAAAGCAAAGTTTAATTTTTCATTGGCATCTAGTGGAGAGTTATCAAGCTGATTGGAGAGTGTTTAAACTTTACATGTAACTTAATATGTTCTCTCCCACTTAGCCTCCATTTGACTAATCGTGCATAGTTTCTGTTCCACACGGTGTATATGAGTATAATAAGATACTTGTCCAATGTATCGTCTATTTAGTGATGGCAACAACTCATAAATATTGTTTGGACCAATTATGCTTACCCTGCAAAAATGTAACGCCACGATACTGTTTTTTTAGTACTTTTTCAACTGTTAGAAAACATACAAAGCTACCATTAATTAACAATATCAGCAACCACTGCACTAACATAAACATCTATATTGATTCTATAGGAAAAAAATTAAATAATAAGCACAAGTCAACTGGAGAGCTAAATAAAGACGATAGCTGAGTAATTCAGAAACGCTCCTTATATCTTAAGGTGGGATGGAAAATGGTTGTGAGTTAAAGTTGACATTTTTACAGGATCTATCGCAAAAAACATTTTTGGTAAAACAAATCATATATCTCTTCAGTATATATCCTTAGCTTAGTTTTATGCACATACAAATCGTTACAGTTCTTGTATATTTGGCAGGGTCATAGTGGAATTTTAACAGAATCTTTATAAATGAATTTAAAAAACTGTTTTTAAATTCTACATTTCCAATAGCAAATATAAGACATCTGTTTAGACAAGGTAGCGTATGAAGAAAACCAAGCAACTAAAGGATTATTTGATTTATTTCAGCCAAAATCTATCTTTTATAAAACCCGCAAAAAATATTTAGCTTAACTAGCGACCATTTCCATCCCACCATACGCCTCGTCTTCGTATTCTATTTCTATATAATCCGTGGGTCCGTATTCTGTGAGACTTTGCAGGGACCGGAACAGGTTTAGATTTATATGGACAATCGTTACGGAATATTACGGACAATCAATCATAGGTATACAAATAAATTAACATCTATGCGCACGTCCAAACGTAATCATTAGTAACAGTAGAGGAAATTGTCGTCATTTTATGTTAACTAAAACCAACCAATAAACAATAAAATTATGGAAATGTTAAGGATAGCTATCGGATGTTCTTATGTGGTTTTGTTTCGATGAGTTTGATCCCAAAAAAATCTACTAAACCTTCTCATAATGTGTCATTATAGCTCGTGCATAAGGAAACGGAGTGTGCTTACAATATTAAAATGACATAAGGACTATAAACAGTAGGACAATAAAGATACCGGAGCTTTGTAGACGACTCTTTATAAAGGTTTGGTAATGCTGTTAATAACAGAAGTTTACTTACCCGGCTCCCGATGAATTACCACATAACTGATATTCTGGACCATCTCCGTACCAGTTTGCTAGAAACAGAACAATATATATCTATGGATTTTATTTTTGACATGTTTAAGTTTGGATATTGACTGTAATTTAATTTAGCCTAATATCTAATTTTTTAAAATCTTGTTTCAACGCTACGACTATTGAAGAAGCAAACAAAGGGGATATTGTTATCCTCTTTATTGGTAGATTTATGTCTCCAATTCTGACGTCATCAATGTACATTCCACCATGCTTAGCCCTTTGATTCTTTTTTTATTTTTTTATTTCTTACTTTATGAGTATCATGTATGTCCACACACAGACATATCTTATATGACCAACATTATTTTACACAAGGATACCCAGCATTACAGCACAGAGACCGCATTGAATCACACGGTATTCATCTTGTGACGTCATAGCTGCAATGCGCTTGGCCACCATCTTTGCGACAACCGCGCTACCTCATATTCCTTATTTGACTCTTTGCGACTGTAAATAATGTCTAGTTATTTTTTGGTGTATTTAACACCAATTATTTTGTTCCACCTAGTCATATTACCCGTCTGGAATATACTAGTTTTAATTAATCTAATGGGAATGAGGAAGAGAGAATTTAGAGTAAATGAATCCACATTTGCGTGGAGGGAGGTAACGTGGGTAAACCATTCAGGACCCTTACACCCATGGTTATTAGTACGCCAGGGCTGATTATTAAACTAAGCCTCCCCGTCTTGAATAAAATCGTATTATATTTAGTTACCAAAGGGTTCCACAAAGGTATTTAGGTGAACCTGATTGTCTTTAAAGTAACTGTTATTTGAGTGTTTTTAAAAGGGGTAAAAGCTGCCCCACCGGACAAAATCACCCCATTTGACGGTACTTAAAGTGTTTTAACAAGAATTTGTTGTTTATCTAAAGGATGGGAGTAATGAGCGGGGTGATCAAGAGAAACTACCTGAATTATGTCCCCCACGAGTATAGAGGGATACACACAGAGTTTTGTTCTGGTATTTCTTATATCAGACGGAAAATATTTCCACCACTCAGTCTATGTAAACAAATAGAACTTTCTATATTGGAAAGACGAATAAGTATGTATTTATTGTCATGGAGACTACTTAGAAAATGTTTTCTTTAAAAAAAATAGGAACATATTTACAAATTGAATCGTCCGGCAGTTTACTTAACTGAATTGAATTATCGTCAAAATATATGATTATGAAAACCATCACATCCCGTTGCTGAACGCCAGATTATTTCTATGAATTCATAAATACCCCTCAATATGCAAATATAACGTTGTGGGGAGGTTTTTTTCGTTTTTTTTTCATTATTTTAGTTTGATAGAGGCGCTAATATCGAAATATAAAAACTTTGTTCGTGTTTAAATGTGTATGTGACGTTCTCTGCTATTCAATATAGAAGAAAGGAATAGAATTTAACCCTAATTTCTTTTTTCTTTTTTTACTTTTCTCGAGGTGGTATTTCTTCACTTAATTTTCGCTCGTTAGCTCATTTTTACTCTTTTTTTATATAAAATATGCAAATGGTAATTATGCAAGTTGAGTCTAATCTGTTATCCTCGACCCTCATTCCTAATATATTGCACCATTATACCCCTCTGTATGTAATTTTTTTTTATTGAAACTAAAGGTTACATACACTTGTTGCTGTTGAAGGCCATCCAGTTCTCTTGGGTAAGGTTCCCCCAAGATCCGTCCGTGGGGAAGTTCTTGATACATTTCTGCGTGAGGACCCCCATATAGATCTGCAGCCCCATCAGTGCGAACACGGAGAGAGAAAACACCGTCAGAATGATGACATCACGCAGATTCTTTACAGACTCTATCACAGCTCCCACGATAGTCTTCAGACCTTAGAAACAGATGGGAATGTTCATCACAAGAGGGTTAATAATACACTTTGTAAGTTTTGAGGTTTCCTGAACTTTCGGACCAACTATATTCATTTCTTCAGTATTGTGTATTCTATT
This sequence comes from Timema douglasi, assembly GCA_901482245.1. NCBI lineage: Eukaryota > Metazoa > Arthropoda > Insecta > Phasmatodea > Timematidae > Timema > Timema douglasi. Next base: position 311,955 of record CABEEJ010000154.1, read on the forward strand.
ATTATTATTATTATTTTTTAGCACCGCGTCTTAACACCCATTTGGATTGTACGCCTAAGTACTATCTACGCTAATGGAGTTGGATTGTTGAATTTAGAGGAAATGTACCCACATTTGCGTGGAGGGTGTAAAACCATTTAGGGGAACCCACCCCCATTCACCCGACCGAGATCCCCATCCTCAGGAGTCAAGCTCAACACGAAAATAGCGCCTTAGCCAACTATGCCACCAAGGCGGGTATTTTATATGTAAAGCTAGCGAATGTTTTCTACTAAATTCTTATCCCATAAAATTTTTAAAGATAAATTACATAGTGATATTTTCAATACTGCATAAATTGGAGAGGACAAATAGTATCCACCTCGGTGACCGAATGGTAAAGGCACTACTCTCACAATAGACTAGACTGCCGATGACGGAAAGATCGTGGTTCGATCCCAGTTGGGTGTACTCTGTTTTTTCCAGATAGTTTCCCATTCTTTATCTCCCTATATCTCTATCCAAATGAAGGTACACTTCCTTCAAACTAAATCTTAATCATCCTTAGCCCATTAGTCTAATTTGTACATAGGCCTAAGCTTATAGCCTGAATGAGTAGTAAGATGTGATGTTAACAAAAAAAACTTATAGTCTACTCTGGAAGCTCTTTTTCGTATTTATAAATTATGGAAAAAAATCTGTAAATTCCAAAGATACCTTAATATATCCTCGATATTTTCCTAAAATTTAAAATTTCCTTATTTTTGCTATTGTCATACCAAATTCCGAGTCTATTCTCTGTCACGCCAAATTTCTTGACTTATCCATGATTTTTACCTGTCACACTAAATGTTCACCACTTTTACAGCAGGTCTGCAACTATTTTCTTAATTGCTTAGTTTTCCAGGTTTTTCAGAAGGAACTCTTATTTTTCCAAACAATTAGAGAGATGTATGGGATAATTAAACTTGATTATTTTTAAAATAGACTCATATGGAGTAATGTTCAACCCTCAACCACGTCCCCAACCAGGCTAAAAGCATAAGGTGTAAGTAGAGCTGAACTAGGCCTACGTGTAATTTAGATAAAATGTAGCCGCATTCACGTGAGACGGGCTTGGGATACCACTTAGTAAAAAAACCAATAGGCCCGATTACGATTTGAGCACCGACCTCCACCATCACCAAAAAAATTACTAGATAAGTCTTAATTCTAGTCCGTGTGCTCAGAAATGCGTGTAGTATTATAATTATTAACCATTTAATATATGTGGTATAGATAAGAAGAGTATCTGAGATAATATACACCAACATTCGCATAAGAGAGGGTATTAAAACCATGTTGAATGTTATAAGTTTTAAAACAATCTTTGGGCATCTGGCTAGGATCGAACACTGACCGACACTTTTCTTTTAACCCCACGTATCCCCACTACCTTTTCATATTATACGCATAACCGAAAGTTTAATGGTAGTCAAGTGTAAGGCAAAGGTCTAAAGACTACTTGTTGTTACTGGAAGTATTTAAACTTCACTTTCTTAACCAATTGATTATATTTTATCATATGACTTACAAACTGGCTACACTTTATAACAGACGCAAGATCCATTTTCCGGGCCGTTAATGAATCACAGTGAAGCCACAATATCATAAATGCTACATTTTTCGATCGCACTAAAAGTCCAACCTTGTATCCTCAGTTCAGTAGATAAACACGCCAACGAATAATATAATGTGTCGACAGCCTTTGTGAATATCTCATCAATATCTTCGTATCACTTGAACTTTTCCTGCCTCGGCATAACATGTAATTAAATAGGCCAGAAGCTGGATTTAAACCAAAGTTTCTCGTGGATAGCTGTTGAAGCCTTCGGGTGCTATAATACGACCAAGGACTATTTTTTGATTAATCATGTCTTTCGTGTGAACGGTTGACTTTCTATACTGAATACGTTATCAATGATCTCATCCATGCCTATATCCTACGCACGCCTTCAAGAGCACTTTAAATTTGTTAAAAAATGCTTGTTATATATCCTAATATTATAAAAGTTCACAATATTAAGATTTTAGTTTTGTCAAAATTAACGCCATATATTAAAAGTGAAATCTGGATACTGAATAAAACATTTCACTGCTATGAATGTATCGGTTAGGATTCATAGTAAGATTCTGATGGAAAAAAACTTTTAGAAAATGTATTTTTGTGTTAACATAGATAATATTTTACTTTAGTAGTAGTAGTAGTAGTAGTAGTAGTAGTAGTAGTAGTAGTAGTAGTAGTAGTAGTAGTAGTAGTAGTAGTAGTAGTAGTAGAAAAGTGACAGTTGCAGATCACATGACTAAACGTAAAAATGAATTTAACTTTATTTAGTAGTATATAACTGTCAAATGAGTTTCCTCCTATTTAAATCGGACTGTAGTCAATTTATGAACTTTCCGAAAGGGTTCTTCGACTGGTGGACCAACTTTAAAGTGTCAAGACAAGACAAGAGATTTAAGAAACTGCACTAATATTTTTTGGGGGAGAGTATGGTAAACTACGTTGTATTCAAAACACGCATGCGGTCGGGGTCAAACCTTAGACTAGCAAGTGAGAATCAGTCGGGCCAACCAGTCCTCTGATCCTATCATTACTTTTAAACTAAGTATGAAAGTTAATAAATCAAATACCGGTAGTCGATATTTACATTTCAAATTTATTTCCTTGACGTTTTGTTTTTGTGTCACTACTTACCAGGTATAATAGCAACGGTCTTCAGTGCTCGGAGGACCCTGAATGTTCTCAGGGCTGCCAAATTTCCTAGATCTATCCCCATGGTTACGTAACTGAAAACAGGATTACCAACACAGTCAGCGACGCACATATCTACACAACGAAACGTCACTATCGAACGCGGTATTGGAAACCTATGTTATTTAAATTTTGTGTAAAGAATGATTATACACCACACTTCAAAACATTCAAAACTATAATTATTCCTAATTGAATATTTCCTATGAATTTTGGTTTTATTCTGAGCCATAAGATGAACTTCAAAAATCCTAATATATTTATTTTATTTGGAAGAAAGTAAAGGAAAGATGGATATAAACATATAAAAGGAATAAATACAATATGGGTTTTACAATTAAAAGAAGAACAAAGTTCACACTTTACATTGCTGCTCCTAGACAAAGAGGTAATGGCTACCTATTGAAGAAAATCTATCGCTACCATCCAATCCCACGACCTATGTTTCATTCTATCTGAACTCATCAGAAGGGTGAGTGTAATGCATAACGCAACTTCCTAAAAGAAGAAACCAAAATTAAAAAGGGAGAAAAAATAAACTTGTAGGGAATGATTGAATACTTTGATAAGAATATATAAAATAAATAAAATAGAGGAAAAACACAGTAAAGGGATATTGGAATATACAAAATGATTTCTTAAAGTAATTTATCTGAATTAGTATTTGAAGTGTGGTTTCGACTAGCCTATCACTATAGTCAAATGGCACGTGCTTTATAATGAGAAAGAGCTAGGTGTATATTAATGTATACCAGTTAAATTAACTTAAACGTTGTGTATTATCGAAGATAGTTGAGAAGTTTCATTTTATAGTCCATACCAAAATAAAATATCCAAGTAAATTTACCAATAAATTTAATTTTGTTTGTTTTCTTGTATTATTTATAGATAAGTGTTAATTTATTGCAAAGTGAATATACATAACCGGTGATTCTGGAGAAGTATTAATTTAAGCATGTTTACAAATATATAATTTTTAAATAAGCCTGTGTATACTACTATATGTAAGTAATATTATATTTAAATAAAATTTAATGTTGTAATAATCTTGCTATAAACTAAAATTATTTCTAAACAACATCAAGCTTCAAAATTGGAAAAGTCACATAAAAAATGTATTTATTTATTCAAAGGATGCCTCTGTACATGATATGAAAATAGATAGTTAAGTGTAAAAACATTGATGCTTAAAACCAAAGTATTTATTTTCATTTCCTATATCCAGGTTGTCATTATTCATCCATAGTATTTTATTCTTGCATCAAGATATTCTAAATTGCATCATTCCCATTTAATTAATTAGTATATTTCTGTCTGTGTAACTCAATTTAGTTTATAATGAGATGAGCTTAGGGTCATGTTGTGTGAAGGTGACTAGGTTCTTCATTAGAAATTATTGTTAAAATTTTTGTTTTTTTATCCACATTGTCTTTTAAGCTGATTGACCTTTTGATCTTGATCTATTTTCAAAGTTTCAAATTTTTAAAGACTATTTTTATTCTCTGTAATTATTTTTGTTATACATATTTTTATTTTTATGTGTCTTGGTAAACGGTGCCACGCTGCTTGCTATATTATACAAATTAGATACTTGATAAATGTCTTGGGGTATTATATTAGTGTAACACTTCAGTTAGATGTGGATTATTGATGTAGGTCAAACTATAATCAAATTATATTTAACACCAATGATTCTTTTTTTAAAGTTAGTTCTTATTTCAAAAGTTAATATAGTTCTGTAAAATTTTGCCTCAATTGTTAGGTGATTGTGTTTTACTGTAAATAAGAGTGAAATACAATGTTTACATAAAAATAATAATATTCACAAGGTAGATGCGAAACTGATTATTAAACATCAAAAGAATGAATTCTACTGTAGCTAAACATGCCATTTATTTCTAAATTTTATTAGAGCATATGGGAACATGTGTTTTATTTCCTAATAAAATATAGAAAAACATGTAAAGCAGTTACTTTGTTAATGATGGCTAAACTTTTTTCAGAAAAAACACAAATAATAACAATGTTTTTATGATGTATTTTTAAGAATTGGCTGACATAACACCAAAACTAATATTAAGGCTTATCTATGGCTAAATCACTACATGTTCTATATTTGTTATATCTTTCTAAGTAATGATAACAAAAAAATAACAATAAATATATCTGGAGCTGCTTATGTTAATGTTATCTTACATTACTTTGTGTATATAAATATATTTGTTACATATAGTTATATTTATTAAAAATTTATTTGTAATTTTATTCAAAATAATGTTATAAATTTTAATTCAGAAAAATTAAATTAAATTTTATTAAGTTTTTCAAACATAGCTTAGTTGAATAAAGCAATAGGATTTAAAGTGACATGAACACATTTTTTATTTTTTAATAAAATTAATTTAGGCTTCACAAAAATACATTACAACGTTATCAGACACCACTTTCATATGACATGCGTTATTTCATAAATACAAATTAAAACATTAATTAGTCTATATTATGCTATAAAACCACGATAATTAATTTAATAATTACTAGACAATCCGTTTCCGACACGAAACTTAGGTCAAATTACAAAACTTAAACATAATCAGCTCTTTTTCAACTACAGTAAGATTAATAAGTATGTATATATGTTTGTTTTTTTATAAAATAATTAATTAAATTTAATCTAAGAGTTATGTAAAGAGAATTTACAGGTTTTGTTGAAATAAAATGAAAATATTTGAGACACTAATGTATTTTTAGAGGTTTTTCGTCTTACGATGGCTTTCATTGATAAATGTAAGCACAATATTTATTTGTTTTTAGATATATATATAACTTGTAGATAATTTAGGTATTTATTATCATTCGTATATTTATAAGCGCGCACCCGAAGGAAGGGCGGTTGTAAAAGGTTCTCAAAATACAACATAATCAGGCGAAATATGGACTGTGATAGCAAAAATTTTATCAAAAAAATAGCATTAAAATTGCTGTGTATTTTAATCTAAATATTCATACAGTTTGGCTTACTATAATAGTAAAGTTCTATCTGATCTGATTCAGTTTATTTCGGAGTGCTTGATACACATTAAGTTTGTTCCCAGCCCCCATACAAAGCTCATCGCCCAATCAATATGTCTGCGCACGCCTACTCTTTGATGTTTACACAATTTATACATGTAAATATATATGATAATGATAGTAAAATATAATCTTACCATTTCTGATGTGTTATTAAAAGTTATATCTTAGTTATTAATTAATAACCTTAAAATTTGGGTTGAAAGTTGAGACTTTAAATTAATTCAAATAAGTTAGTATACGTACATAATTCATATTTTCTCTAACGTATGTGGAGTTGTTTTTAATATCAACTGGTAAATACCAATTTACTACTGTTACAAATATGACTCCACAAAGCAACAAATCTACCTTGACACCAAATATCTTAAATGCACCCTCGAAACATGTTTAAAAATCTTTATAGTAAGAAATCTACTACCAAATTTTGGGATTAAAAAATTAATAATTTCAAATCAAAGTATATAATTATAAGGCATTTTTTTAGTATAGCTCAAATGGTAAATTATAATGCAAAAGTCTTGAGTTTTATTTTAATGTCATGGAATAATAATTAACAACCAATTTCGAATTAATTTAAAAGTCATTTTATTAAATATAAATACTCCCAAAATAAACTGAGAAGAAATTTTAATGGTCGTATATTTATGTAAAAATAAAAAATAAAATAGAGTAATGTGTAAACCCATATTAGCTCATTTTAAAAATATTCTTACTAAAATAATATAAATGGTTTCTAAATATATAATGGTTTCTAATATATATAAACTTCGCTGAGCGTTATCGTCATGATCAAGCATCTTAACGCCCACTCCACTGAGATTGTGGTCTAAATGGCAAAGTAATTTAGTCTGAATTATCACTAACGGTAAGGTTGGGTTTGGTTACCGGAAAGGTGTAGTAAGGGCAGAATACTTCTAATTGGTTCCCCAGTCTTCCACCACACAAATATGGCTACGTTTACTCTACGGCTAAATTTTCTTCATCCCTTCCACATTAGCGTAATTAATATACATATCCGTGTAGCCCTTACGAGTAGTGACATGTGGTATAAAAAAAACTATCTTAGAATACAAAATAAAATTGATGTTGCATACATATATACATACTTATTCAAGCACTACGTCTTCTATTACTAGTCTCTAAGATATATGAAACTCTATTCGAGTCACTCAACTACTCACGCTAAAGCTATTACTACGAAGTCCAGCCAATTCCATGCATCCCTAAGATAAGTGAATGGCTGAAGTATGAATCCTCTCGCCATCACCTTAACCGCAGACTCAAACGTGTAGATGCCAGTAAATATTACTCTGAAAGAGAATGGCGTCAAGTTAGGAGACTAAGTTGAAACTATAGGAATCTACCAATCAAAACAACACTCACTCAGCCATGATTACCGAATTACATCGACAAACATTGGATAAGACGGGCAGAAGTAGCAAGATATTTTTTTTTTAATTAGTGGTTTCAAATTGCATTTTATCAAAATTCATGGAATAATATTTTTATAAATAGCTACAACTCAACGATATTGTTTAGTATTTGCAAACAGTAACAATTAATTGACTAAATATTTTACACAATACCTTATTTAATTTACTATAATTATACAAACATTTAATTAATATGAATTATTTTTTTGTGTATAATACAATAAATAGTTAATTAATCTGCACAAATAAATATTATTTTATATTACTGAAGTTTGAAAATATAATGACAGATCTGACAATAAAAAGTTGTATTTAAATATATGTTATAATTAATATCAATTTATTAATATAAAATTATTTTTTTATTTATATACAGATATATAACTATAAAACGTTTTTAAATGAATCTGATTTTTTAGTAACTTAACTACAATTATCATATTAGGCAGTCTTCAATTATATCACAAAGTATATTCAACATATACATTATTCTATTCTTTTTGGAATTAAAACTAGCACAATGTAAGTATACACATTTAATCCCTTGTAATCACCAAAACCATAGTATTTCAATAAATTAATCGTATTATCAACTCAGAATAGCGTTGTGTTCAAAATTTGTGGGACTACCCAGCTATGTTAAAACTTTATCCAATCTTGTCAATTTCATCAAAATACTAGAGGTACACATAAAATATAAATATTGAGTAGTAAAAACTGCTACAGTTTTCAAACAAATATATAAAGAGATATAATCAATTAAAACACAACTGATATAGTGAAACACAATCACATGGTTACTTAGAACTACTTTGAGCAAAATATTAGTCGATCCAATAACTAATGCTAGAATAGAAAGCCTTTTCAAATAATTAGTAGACAAAAAATGCTTCTGTTATCTGTCTTGCAAACACGTTGCTTTTAAATCTAGGTACATTTACAAACTGTGTAACAAAACTACATTTTAAAATTCACTATAATATTATTGTGTTTACCTTAATTAGAGTTAATAGAATTAATTATATTGTTACAAAATGTATGATTTCGTTTAGAACAATTATAGAAATTAACTATAAAAATGAACTCAAATATAGACTCAATAGATGTCATTGTTTATCGTGTCTAGCTCAGGAAAATGCCAGGCATTATATTTTATGAACATTCTGAATCAAATTTGTATAACAATCGTTTGTATTTTTAACAAATTATTATATACCATTATTTGAAGATGTTCTGAGCATTTTTTTCACAGTAGTTTGGGAAAATAATAAACATTCACCAAAAATTATAATCCCAAAAATCAATTTCTTCGTTCCAAAGTGACAATTCATAAGACACAATAAATATAATTGCTAAACTATATTTTATTCTTATTAAATTTATATGAAAATTATGTTTTTCTTGTTTAAAGAAATTATTTTTTTCAATATTATGGCGACTCTTTTCTAAATAAACATTGGGCTATATAAATAAATTGCTCTACATCTTATTTTTTTATATTATGACTGCATTTTAAAATCAAATACTTAAAAAAAAAGGTTTGAATTGTATAATAACACTGTGTGGATAACAAATATTCCTGATGAACAAATATTTCGATAAATATTAACGCGGAAGTAAATTTTAGAACAGTCCAAAACTAATATAGAAATTATTTTATAATGGCATATGATATTAAAATTCGAAACGGGGTGAATAGATAATTGACAGCTCCTCCATAAATGTTCTATAAATATATAAATTATATAAGTTACGTGAGTCGTTCAAACTTGAGGTGGAAAAATTGATATTACGGTTTTAATGTTTTTATTATTATTAGCACCGCGTCTTACTACCCGTTCGGGTTATACGCATTTAATGTTTTTAATTTGATAATAACTACTATGATGGTAAAATAACATCGTTGCTTTGAATAGACAGGTTGTAGTGCCTATATAGAACAGGCTTCTATCACTAAAAAAAACCAGCAGGGATTAATAATTTTCTTACCTATTTTACAAATCAACACCAGTGGTCACGTGGTCTAAGATGTTAAGCCCTCAAATGATTGGTTTATCAATTACGTGGAAGTCAAGGTTAGAATCTCGTTCGGGCGCACGGGAGTGGTTTCGCAATTATAATTAATTCCTGTAATTTTTCCATGCCTTTTACATGCTAATACGATTGCGCTTCCTTCGAATTACCCCCCTTCTTGTACCTTCCTCTTGGGTCAAGTTGTTAACAACCATATTTTTTTATGCTTCGGGTCTTACTAACCATTTAGGCTATTCGCAAATTCACGTTAATGATAGGTAGGTAGATTTATACGAAGTGTACCCGCACTTACTTTGGGTTAGAGTGGGAAGTAATATAGGGAAAACCACCTTAGTACATTCGATCGGGATTTGAACTCTGTACTTCACGTCACCAGAAAAACTATACAAGAAGAGTTTGGTGATTTTTTCCGCCTATCTACGGATGAGGGTAGTAGTAATAAGACAGATATTTTCCATCGATCAAAAATAAGTGTAGGGGAGGGGATAAATATGTTAGAGGTATTTAAATATTGTCTTACGTAGAGTTGATGTCGTATAACAGTGACATCACACGATTATGACGTCTACTAATTGAACAAATCAGATTTGAATGAATTATTATATTCGTCTTAGACTGATATAGCTACATTTTGATTAAAATATTGTTTAGTATTTTGTTTGCCATGAATCTGTGACGTCATGAAAGTATTATGTGAATAAATAAGACTTGAATGACTATTATTATATTTATCCTAAAACACGCACAAAACACCATATCCACCAATACTGTGGTTGGTATGTTCATTAATGACGTCATTGTTTAGTATTTGGTTTGTCATAAGAGTGTGACGTCATAGCACTGTTACGTTTGATTCTGATGGGAATTAATGTTGTACCACACACACAAAACCATATCTACCAATACTGTGGTTATGTTTATTAATAACGTCATATTTAGATAGATTTCAAAGTGATATAAAATTTAATTATAAAAACCAGTTATGTAAATTAATTAAATAAGAAGTGCATGAAACACCGTATCCATCAATACTCTAGTTGTCATGTTAATTAATGACGTCATATTTAGATAGACTTTAAAGTGCTAGGACCTATATTTATTTAATATAAGCTATATGCTTCTTACTACAAATATATAATTTAAACAGTAGGAAAATATTACGAGAATAGACAATTTTACTCTCAGGAGAGCATGTATGCACCGTATCCATCAATACTCTGGTTTTCATGCTTATTAATGAAGTCATATTTAGATATACTCTAAAGTGGTAAAACCTTTTTTTTATATATATAAAAGTTATATGAATCTTACTACAAATATATCATTTAAACAGTAGGAAAATATAACGAAATATGAAAATTTTATTCTCGGGTGTGCATGTATGCATTATTGGTAGCCTCCAATCAACAAGTAAGAGGATACGTTGACCATCTGTCATTCAGATTTTAAGTAGTTGTTTTAGGCCAGCGTCCTGAACACAGTGAATTTATAGTTTAAGACTTTTTTTAAATGAGCCCATATCGGTATCATCTGGTTGAATTCGCACGGTACAAAAGCCAAGATCTTTTTGAATTCATTTGAGCTAAGAATGAGAGAAGTTGTTGGTCAACACACCAGTGGTTCACCAGAATTTAAAATCATTTTTAAAATAACATTACGTTGTGAATTTATTCATTCATTGAATCTACATATCTCGAGTGGTAAGTTAAATGTTCTTTTATTTACTCAATTTCATCATTATTATACTCTTATTTAATAAGTAACACATGTTTTAAATTCAATAATTAATATAACATGGTTGGTAGAAGGTCCACTTTCGACCACAATCGGTGTATTTGTTTAGTATATTTGATCTTTTTATATCAGATTAAAATAATTAAAATATTATATGTAATTGAAATAAATGTTTCCACCGACATGACAACAAGAGTTTCTAGTTTTCGACAATGGGTCGAGTTCTAAAAATTAAACTATATTATACTTGATTTGCAACGATAATATTATCTATGAAAACCTTATTTGAGAATATGATCCTATAAACACTAATAACTACACAGAAGTTAGACATAAAGGTAAACCCTTACATTATTAGCAAATTAGATAATAGGAGATTTGGTGACTTTGCCATGTGTCAAATAAATTTTAACTTTTATTAAACATTTTTTATTAAAACATATTACAAGCCAATTAGAGAGTAGATACTAATTTAAACTATATATTAATTTAAAATGTTAAACTTACATTGTTTTATCCATCAGGGAGGAATAGCAAATTGACATGTCTCGAATTTAGAAAAAGATTAATTTAAGCTTTTACTCTAGCTTTAAAAATATTAAAATTTGAAACTTACATTTTCAATTTTTTTTTTTAAATTGCCATATTTTTATATCTAACTCCACTGGATTACTAAAAAAATTCGTGTCTTTAATTAATTTACAAAATGTCATGTCTAATTTCAACTTTTACCATCTTTATAAAAAAATCATGCAAAATAGTCAAAGCACATTAGAATATAATAAGCTAATAGAAAAAAGAATTCACCATACATGAAATTGAATATAAGATAATTACCTTTTTTATTTCTAATATCATAGATATGTTATACTGATTACAAAAAACCATTATGAATTGTATATACAAATAAAACTTTTGTTAATCACATTAGTATAGTTAGAGACTAAATACTATTTAGAATTTAAAACTTACCTTTATTTTTTAATATAAAGTTGTAATATTTGAACTCTACATTTTCAATATTTGAAACAATATTATTTTAGTTTGAACTTAGGATTTTTGAATTATCAATCATATATTTAACTCCACTGAATTACTAAATTTCAACCATACTAAGATTGATAGAATCATCTCTATCCCCACACCATCATAAATTTATGCAAAGTTTGATGGGAATTTACTGACAAGATCAATTTTTCTCTACCGCAGAAGTGTGAAATTTTTTAAGGGAATGAAACCTACGGAACTTAAAAAAAGTTTATAAAAGTAGAATTAAAATATATGTATTATAAAATAACAACGATGTAAAAAAGTTGAAAAATGATAAATTACGTTGATTATCTCGTACAAAATTGAGTTGTGGTGATAGTTACTCTGTCTACGGTGTCAGCTTATTTATGCTCGGATCACCCCGAATAATTTTATCCCACCTAGCTTGGAGGTGTCTCGTTCCCGGGTCTTGGAGTGACTCTTCGAGGAAATTAGACCCGACGGTTTGTTCAAAGTCTTATGTCACCTCTTGCCAGTTGTGTAGCCACTCTTGATACGTCCAATGCCAGTCACAAATAACTATGAAGTAGTTAACATCTTCTGTCGAACCACAAGCGAAAGATGTTTTAAAGTGGCCAAAACATCAATAACTATAATAATGGATCATGTGATGGACGGTGGACTCTTATATAACTTCCAGTACACACTAGTATTTAAAAAACACTTTGAAATCTATCTAAAGATGACGTCATTAATAAACATAACAACCACTGCATTGGTGGATATAATCAAACATCATACTCTTATTATGTCACAGAATATAAAAATTTATTCAAATCTGATTTATTCAATAAATAATCTTCATTCTCTTGTGACTTCACTGCCATATGTCACCTACTCTACGTAAGATATTATTTAAATATCTTTAACATAGTTACCCTCTCCCTACTCTTATATTAGGGTCGTTGGAACATACCCGGCTCATTACTATTGAGGGTAGCTATGGAGATACACGTACAGATGATAAACGAAACACAAACTTTATTTCCAAAAGCTGTCTTGATAATCTCAGCGTGCAGATGCTATCGTACTTACTCCGTGGACTCGATGGTTGGGGTGGGGGGCATGATCATAAAGATGCAGTTGGTCAAGATGGTGGTGATGATGAAGAGCGAGAACAGAGGATGGACCAAGATGTAGATGGCGACACGACGGATGGGGTTGAACGGATCCAAGATATACATCGCATCGGTTGCGCTGAACCGAAAGATGTCCTTACCCTTGCTCACCACCACGAATGTCTAAAACGAAGATATTGAGACATCGATATAGTGACTAGTCTAAGTTTATTCAATAAAAATATTTATTCAAAGGATTATTTCAACAACAGTGTGTGAATTTATCATTATTTTATACGTGAATTGATTTTTTATATTATTAAGGATTCCATATTGCTTAGGCAGATATTTGGTCTAAAAAGGGTGAAGATACTGGGGAGGGGAGGAGGTTGCATAGTGAGGAGATACATATATTTATCACAATAAATTGCTAGGATGGTCAAACCTCGCAGATTATGGTACGTTAGGACATACAGTGTGACTGGAAAAATCTAGAACAGTGTTGAGGGTATTTTGCTGGTATACCCGATAGGAATATACTATTGTGAAGCTAACATTAGAATGTACCTGAAAGAGTTGGTTGTAATCATGAGGACGGGATGGAGATATATCAAGATAAGGCTAGGTAACGTACTTTTGTAATTACGGCAATTAACTTTTGAGTTATTAAGGCCATAGAGTAAGTAAGGGGTCACTTAGCGGAATGATGAGAGGCGCTGCAGAGGTTCATAAATTCCACGCTATTTAAAAATGTGTTTGTTGATATAGAATATAGTTAAAACTACTAAAAATTCTTAAAAATTATAATTAAAAAAAAAAGTCATGACAATGTGAGATAGGCTCATTTTCAACAACATTTTACGTGAAATGTATGTCCTTTCATTGATAAACAGACAACAATTGGGGATAGTTTTAATGGTTTTTAAGCTTCGTAGCTGCCATAACAAAATAAAATAAATGGTACGACACAATAATACAAAGTTTCTAACATAGTAAATTATAGCTTGGAAGAAAACTTTCAAAAATAGTTTTTCAGTAAATTACCTTTACGTAAGCTTTCTTCGGAAAAACACACATAAAATCTTGTTAATCACAATAAATATAATAAATATATATTTTTAGCAAAACTACAAAACCAATTTTTTTTAATTTCAAATTTTCAAAAATCAATTATTTGTAAGCAAGCCCCACACTATTTGTATTTGAAAAAACAACATATTCTTGTTTATCATAAAAACTCTTACTGAATAACCATTTAAACTAAATTATAAAGGATTTTTTGAAAAATTGTATAAATTTGTCAAGGTAAACTAACTTTAATTAATTTATTTGATAAAATAAACACATTTTATTACTTAGAATGTAAAATAGTCCAGACATAAATTTGAACAAAATTGTTAACGCTACTCTTTCTAAATCCAATTTTACAAAAATCAGTTATCAGCAAACCATAGTAGGCAACTAGTAAATTAGTTTTTAATATAAACAAATCTATAAAATTATTTATATTGTAAAATGTTAATATATACATCAATTTTGAACCAAATCGTTTGAACAATTGATAAAATTATTAAAAAGTGTAAAAAAAATATTCCTCAGTATACTACCTACTTTAAAACGAATTTAACCACCCCCCAAACAAGTATATAGCGTTATTTGTGAGGTCTAATAATCCCTAGATAACAATTTTAAACAAAATCGTTGGAGAAATTTGCTAGAAACTTTGAATGTTCAAAAATCATTAATCAGTTAACTAACATTTGTTAATTTAATGGTTAGTATTAAACATTTAAAAAGTGTCAGACTTATCATCTAAATATCAAGTTAGAACAAAATCCATCAAATATTTTTGGATCTCAGTTCAAAGACAGACAGGCAATCTTAGGGACAGACAGACTGGTAAAATTCCACTTTTTAGTCTAGGAGGCATATAAAATGTAAAAAATATTTATCATACTCTTGAGGCCAAAAAATGTTTGCGATTACAATACTTTCTCTTTATAAGAGACTCTAGAAAATCTACAATGGAAATCTAAGTCTCGCGTTGCCCTAAAGTTAAATTTTCATAATATTAGTTTAAAATAAATTGAGTTTAGCTGGTTGCGCTTTATTCAATACCAGAGGCCAAGTGATAAAGTTCCGTAAGGCAGACATGGGAACTAGCAAATCCCTAATGAATCCACCGTGTCAGCCATTTAATCCTTGAATTACTGTGGATTTTCTCGGCCAGTATTAGCTCTAACACACGTTGTACACCTTTTTAATTAAATATGTGGCTACGTAAGGGAGGGAGGAGTGACTTTGGGGCATGTAGCCCATAGTCTCAGAGATTGGGCAAGTCATCAAGAATAATATAGAACACGTGTCATTTTAATTAAAGGGGTAGGCCTTTAACGAAAGACCAAGGTCTTAAAATTGTGCGATTTCTACGTAAACAAATGATTATATGATGGGACTTCTAGTTAAATAATGAATGTGACTTTGTTGTTTGGCAAATTATAATATAAAGTTATTTATATAATATATGGCCATAATTTGATAATTAAAATACATTTAAGAATGCTGTAAATTATTTGTACATGCAAATATTAAGCATTAGACATTTATAAAAAAAAATCTTTTTAAATGTTGAAATCAGTTGCTCAATTTAACTTTACAATAATTTGTAATTGTATTCGTAATGGGAATACAACTACCATAGGTCAGTTATTTCATGCTTTATGGTTCAATTAGATATAAAATATTATAATCTGTATTCTCATGTTAAAAAGTATGTCCTGAATTGAATTAAAATACTTTAATTTAGACCAAACAAGCCACAGATACACCAACTGAACTCGTAAATTTTGTACTTGTAGCGTTTGTCCACGATACTTTTATTACTTGGCATTACTATCAGTTATTCCACTAGTGACATGATAACATTTCTAAGTAACTTCCACTACGATAAATTAATATCATGTTAAGTTCAATTGTCCACTTCAAAATTTAAAAAAATGAAAACACTTTTTCTGGTTTCATCCAAACAAATTATATATATATATATATATATATCTTTCTCATACGATTAATATGTATAGCACAGTATACTACACTCCCATCAGATGAAATAATTATACATAATTGAAGTATCCTATAAATGTAACATCTCACGGAAAACCTAAACATTCTAATAACACCTCCAAATATAAAACAAGCAATATTCCAAAACATTGAAACTAAATTTAATTAATACTACCTCTTTTACATCCTCATTTTAGGATTTTTTCAATATCTTAATACCTTCCAAAATTAGTATGTTTGTGTAAGTTTTCACACCTAATTGACCAATCGAAAAATAAATGGTGCTAAAGAGGTAACAACCGACTTATTTATAAAGCAAGTTAAATAATAATTAAGTTTACAAATTTACCATCATTTTTCATATAATCCATTTGGATACTAAATTATAATGAAGAAAAATAAATAATCCTTCTTTCTCTATGATAATATATACATATGATATGCATCAATTATTTGTTGATGTATGAAATACATTTTCAATAAACAATTGTTTTGAAGACTTTCTTAAGAAATCAATAAATCAAAAGAAGTGGTCTAGGTACAACTGTACTACATATCACAAGCTATGTCGGAACCTCCCTCCTAATGTCCTGCCCTGATCATTGATTAGGACTCTGTCCCAAAAAAATTTTAAGTTCACAGTACACTTAACAAACCTACTTTTTCTTTTTTTTTTGCACAAAGTTTTGTTTTGACTACGCGCTACGGCAGCATAAAATATACCAACGATTGTACGCTATATCATAAATAGAAAAGTATAGACCTTTTTTTTTAAGTAACTTCAAATGATTCATAATTAAAGGTTGTAGTTATGTTTCTGTTCCCGGTTCTCTAATATTTGGAAACATTTCGTATCCAACAATTAGTAATTTTGGTAACTTTTCACGGAAGTTTTTGATTTTGTGAGATATAATTAAAATTAATATTAGTAAGTAAGAACTGTGGCTGATACACGGATCCCCCTCGTACCAACATCATTCGTATTCTTATTGAATAGCGAGCGATACGTGGCTCTCTTTGCTGTGACACACGGCACACCATTTTCAGCACACTGGAATAACTGGCCAGAAGGGGGAGGGGGTGTTTTAAATAAGAACAATGTAACATTTTACTAAGCGTTCATTTTACTGAAAATTAAAAGTTAAGGTAATATTGCATGACTTTTTAAAGTAGGAGTTTAGAAAGAAGATAGATATCTGACAGTAACTACAGTTAATTACACGGTGGCCGCATGGTCTGAGAGGCTACTCTTGCAATCGACTAGACTGCCGATGACCGAGAGCTCATGGTTCGATCCCGGTCAGGTATACTGAGGGTGGTTTTTTCCTAAATTGTTTTCCTCTCTCTCTACGCCAATGTTGGTACACTTTCTTTAAATTTTACCGTCATCATTCCTAACCCACCAACGTAGTTAGTACATGAGCGTATAGCCCAAATTGGTAATAAGACGTGGTGCTAAGAAAATGTTAATTGAAACTATTTTCCGATATTCATATGTTAAGCTATAATATATGTAACTGCCACTTTTGAAATACAGTAATATTACAGTTAAATATTATCAAGTTCGATAGCAAAAATTCCCTGTATTTTTCGAAATTTTTGGCAAAAAAATTGTATTTTTTTAATTAAGTACTTTGTATTACAGATATACAATAAAATAATCAAGTTATTATTACTATTTGTTAATTAATACTTGACACATTATTCATAATAAACGTGAACTGTAGAAATAGTTTTAATAAATAGATCATTTAGTCAAGTACAGTCCTACTTGCGTAAATCTTATATAAATAGAATTGCTTTTATTTGTATTTTGTAAATTATTTCAAAAATATCTGAGAAATCCAGTTACATATTTAAAATACCCCCTACTTCTTCCTAACCTATCTAAATTCCTGTTTTCTAGATGTGCATCAACCATGATAGTCCTGAAATGGATTAACTGCCATCAACCATGATACATGATAATAATAATGCGAGTTATACTAACCCTTTGGTTATGATAGAAAGCGTCGATGTCTTCAAGGGGTACAGACGACAGCTCGTTGGGGAAGCCGCCCTGAAGACGGACCGGTATCGGAGCCCCTTGCTCCAAGGTGGGGTCAGGCTGGGGACCTTCATCTTCGTCCTCGTCGTCATACCGAACCTACTCATACAAACCCAATCAGGTATTAACATGGCCCCATCATTAAATATTCACAGCAATGGTGGCTGTACTACCAGTGGTGAGGTGTTATAAATCAGTGATCTTCAAAATTATCTCTTTGGTACCTATTGTAGACTACGTTCTAATGAGTGTGAGGAAAGTTTAGATGTAAAGTTTATAATAAACTCTCTGTTCTGGTTAGACACCTTACTTCTCCACTGTTTATATTTTTACTATAAATTACTTATTTTTACCAAACTAATTTTATTCTGAAAATTGAAAAAAGACACCTGAACACGGGAATTGAACCCGGGACATTTGGCTCAATACACCAATGCTTTTAATACTGCGCATCCAAGAATTGTTCCGTGTCTATGGTCATTCTTCACTCATATTTTAAGCCAGAGTCTATGATGGACTTGCGGAAATCGTCGGATAAAAATGCGTGATTTTATTAAGATCACAAGCTATCAGATAACGCAGCCATCTTCGACTCGGTAATTGGCTTATTGCAACCATTTGCACAATTATTATAACTGTAGGGGATTGCATATTAATGAATAAAATAGCCAAAGCTATTATTTATGCATTTTAGTGAGGATTACTTTATCTAGATATCATATTCTGAAAATTGAAAAATGCTTTGACTATTTGATTCATTAATATTTAAACCCGTACAGTTATAATAATTGCACAAATGGCTGCAATAAGCCAATTACAAAGTCTAAGATGGCTGCGTTATCTGATAGCTCTTGATCTTAATAAAATCCCGCATTTCTAGCCAACGATTTCCGCACGTCCATCATAGACTCTGCCTTAAAATATGAGAGAAGAATGGTCGTATGCATAGGACGAATACTGGATAATTCAGTGGTAAGAGCATTGGCGTACTGAGTCAAAGGTCCCAGGTTCGATTCCAGTGTCCAAGTTTATTTTTAAATATTCAGAATATGGTATCTAGATGGAGTAATCCTCACTAAAATGCATAAATAATAGCTTGGTCTATTTGATTCATAAATTTATTTTACATTTACATTATTTGATAAAAAAATATATTTACTCTTCAAAATAATTTATATGTTCTACTAAATATCACTTAAAATCAATAATATCACAACATATTTAAAAAACTTTATAAAAACATAGATTATTGAAACATAAATATTAAAGTTTCATTGTTGATTCATGACCTGTACATTATTTAGGAAAATTCACACGGTTTAAACTTTTTCAACTAAAACATTATTTAAAATTTCGATAAATAATTTGTTTATAAAATAATTATTAGTAATTAAATAAAAATATGCATTGGTTGGTATGTATAAAAACATATTTGGAGTTTCTTAACAATAATTTTAATCAATTAGTACACAATTACATGATTTGTTATAATATGGTTCATATACTTTAAAAATTCAATAATATTCCTAGTGCATCTATTATTAAAAATAATTTAAACATATAATTTTTTTTAATCTATCAAATTGTTTAAGCAAGTGTGCATTTTTAATTGCATTTACTTGTGTAATTTATATTAGGGTGATGAATCAATGTTCTTGTAGTAGAGAAAATAATTTAAATTTACAGGTTGCATTTAAATGTGAAATAAAAAGCGTGCACAGTAAATATATATGTTTTCACATTCTTTTATATGGCTTGTATATTCAAACTAACGTTCATTCAACTCATTATCTTACCACGTACATCCTCAGCAATCAACATAATAATTACAACTTAACTCTACGAAATAATGTAATTTGATATGTTTTACATAACATTAAACTATAAGGTCTTATATAAATATCACTTTAATTATTATTATTATTATTATCATTTACATGAGGGAGAGGAAACTTTTATCCACTTGAAAACGTTTGAAAATCTACACTTCAAAGTCAAAACCAAAATTAATTTACTTATAAATGTCTTAACTATAATTATAAGTTCGATTAATTCTCATTAAATTATGGTGGTATGTAAATGTAATTAATTAAATAAACCATTTATTGTTAAAATACCATTACTAATTTTTACTAAATTGAACACAAGGGAATATAAATAATCTCAACCAAATAATCACAACAGTTTAGTACTTAGTATGAGGGGAAAATGACTTCATAGCTACTCCCAAATCAACATATATACTATGATATATATAAGATCGATTTAAAACAATATAAAATCACTATTTTAATATTATTTGTTGATTAATATGTATATACTTTCTATGTAAGATTTAAATAGAAGCTATTTAAGGACGACTATTTAATGATGTTTATTATAATGTAGGTTTTAGAATAAATTATATTTAATATAGAATTAAATATTCGGTATATGCTTATCATAATAATTTCAATAGCAGGCTTTTCAAATTTGTAGTCTTAAGTGAAATATCAAATAAAATACATTAAGGAAACTAAACATATCTTTTTTAATCAATAAGACATCCTATTTAATATTATAAATACCAATTATTTGTGGGATATAAATAATATTGGCTGTTTTTATCCATAGAAGTTTTTTATATATTATTATCATCGTTATCTTCATTACATCTTCTTTAAACTATTCCCCAAAATTGTCAATCTAAACTACAATACTACATTGTTCCATAGATAAATTACAAATTAGGTTTGATCTATTATCATTTTAGAAATCTAGGATTTCATCTATATGATTTCTAAATCATCTATTTGTATCAGGCGATTCTATCTTCTAGATAAGACACATACATACACTCAATCAGCTTCAAAATCTACTAGTGATTAACATTACCAATTTCATTGTAATGTACACTTGTCGCAAATCCAAGTAAATATTTTTTACCGCTTTCATTACACAATATTAGTACGTAATAAAACAATATGTAAAATTATACATCCTTCTTCCTCCATATATATTAATATTTATATATATGTGTATGAGTTAGCTAAGTACTATCTTCAAAATTACACTGATGGTTATTTGTTTGAAGAAATCCAAAATTAAATGTGTATTAAACTATCAACGTTATTAGTTATTACTGATATTAAAAAAACACAAAAGGAAAAACGTGTTTTTGTCGTAATACAACCACCAACTTTGTTTTCAATATTAAAACGAGATAAATAATATTTCAATTATCGTTGTGTTCGGTTAATTTGTTGCGCATTGTATTTTATGTTTTATATTGAAGCACCTCTAAAGCCAAAATTTTTATTTTAATACGCTTTTCGCTGTTTATTTAGGTTAAATAATTCGCCATAAGTTCGATAAACAATCGATGGTTCTACCAATATTTACACCTATACAGCTAAATCAAATGCAATGTATCAATTCTGAAAGATAAAGTTGCAATATAATGTATTTTAAATATATACTAAGGATCTACTAAACTTTTTACTGTTGATAAAAAATTTGGATGACAAGATTTTTGCTAAGCTTTAAAAAGTAATGCTATAAATTTAAGTACTTAAAATTGTCTACTTTTATGCAAAGCTTAATCTTCTGTCAAGTAAAGTTACGAAATTGATGTGTTAATTTATAGTACAACTTTATAGTTATAAATATGCATCAGTGTTTAAAAAGAAATGGTCACAAAAATTTGTAACCACCGTAGATTTTGTCAGCTACACAAATAGCGTAAAGCATTTCTAATAACAATACAAAGAGTAGTGCGGGGAAAATAAAAAAGATTTGAAGCTTTAATAGTTGTATATTATTCATCCTCTGCACATCTATATTCATGTCAAAAAAAATGCAATAACTATCATTTTGTTTGGGGGAAATAAATTATATGGAATAGCTGTAAGTATTTATTTTTGATAAGAAAATTACCTATTCCCTTATCAATAAATATTTTAATTTAAAGATACCAAACAATAGTTAAAAACTATAAAATAATGTGTTGCAAACTAAAAAGAATCCTGTAGAAATTGCAAACTTTTTATTTTATTTGAAAGCCATTCTATATAATTCATTCCATGATACGTTCCATATTAAAGCAGTTTAAAAAATATAGAGCTCTAATAAGTTGTACCAGATTGAAACACACTATCAATTTATAATTTTAATTAAATATTATTACTTTTAAGAAACTATAATAAAACTTATTTACCTTTATCATTCCTAAATGCTTGTGGATATTTTGAGCTTCTAAATATCCACTTTACATAATTAACGATTTTACTGGCAGTCGAGTTTAAAGATAGCATATTTTTAGTTTAATTAATGCGTGAAATTAAATCAAATTTCATTATATATTTATTGAAAAGTTTATGTTTTAATTAGATTACAACTTATTAGAAATTCAGCTAATATACTAAAAACACAAAAACAATAACACGAAAAGCGATAAAATAAAGCGGCAAGCAAGTGATGTCGAAGGAAATTTTCAAAAATTACTCCAACAACTTTGGTTGCGTACGTCTTGTTTTCACATTAATACCAATTATATTTATTCATTATATCAAATATATTTCTATCAGAAGTTTCAAGTTTCAAAAAATATACTGTTTTTCAAAAATTTTAAAAGTAAAAAGATTTTGAAAATATATTAAAAAATATATACAAAAATTATTTCCGAGCTCCATCATTTTAATAAATGATAAAAAAATTCATGCAAACTAAAAAGTGTAGAGTTGCTTTTTGAAAAAACCTTATATTGTTAATTTTTTTTCAAATTGCAGAGGAAAAAAATGTTGGTGGGGGTGTTAAGTTTTCAAGAGCAAACTCTTACTTCTTTTTTCTTTTTCCTGCGTCCCATATACCCCTGTAATTGGAGAGAAGGTTTACATTTTACACATACATAAACAAAATAATATACATTTTTGAAGAAAAAATAAAAATCAATAAAACTACTTTATACAGGAAATACAAGTTTACTAGAAGAGTATAAAATAAAAAACAGCAACACACCGCAACGTTACATTACACCCAGTACGGAACATATAAGAGCGAGTTCACAATCAAATAAGTCAGTGACCCAAGACACAAGTAAAGAGCAATACAGATTCTTTGTAATAAAGATAACTTGTAACATTATATCTGAACAAGGACTTTATATTAATAGCTTCCACTTTTCACAACAATTGCTGTAGAAACTGGAACACTCAAGATTTCACATATGTAAATCTATTATTTTTATAGTTACTCCCCAAAAATATTATCAAATAGCAAAATATGTTTAAAGGGTAGATGAGATTAACACTGGTAAACACGATCTAAGACATCAGAATTTTAAAATACAGGTTTTTCCTTTGGCATGAAAGTCAAAGTTCCAATCTCGTTTGGTTGCATTGGAAGTAGAGTTGATAAGGGGTGTGTCACATGTAATTTTTCGATAAGGTTTTCTCATAACCTCACAACGCTAATGCAGGAAAATTTCTTCAAAATTAAATTATCAGTCCTTGACTCTTAAGAATAAGTCGTTAAATTGCCTTCGAGTTAAGCGTATTTACAAAAGGAGAGAAAATGGTACAAATGGTATTATGATATTTTAAAACTGGGTAGCTACGTTGATATAGCAAATGGAGCTTATATTCCAAGTTGGAGTATTATAAGTTCATGTTAAAAAGTAATGCTAGTAAAATATGTTTTTTTTATTCAAAGAAAGAAACTTGTATAAAGGTGGTAGCCTTTTCCTTGGTTACGTTTTAATTTAAGTCATTTTAATTTGTGGTTTCTTGTGTTACTCATAAACTTTGAATTGAGTGTGAACAAACCCTAACAGTAAATACGAGTCGACAATAGCGACATCTATATTACTGCCACATAGAACATTAAACACCCAACTACGGTAGCTGTCTGAGAAGAGTTTATATATACAAGAGAAAGAATAATCTAGGTTAGATTTTCATTCCTTTTTTTCAAACAGATAGATACAAGACTATTTATTGTAAAATTAAGATAATATTGTGTGTCAAAGTATTTTTCAGTTCTTGGAAGACAATTTTAATATTTTTTTATTAAATGTAGGAAATATTTAAAAATACAAGTTTAAAAAAGTTACGAAATTATAGATAATTAATACGACATATAAAAAATGCCTAAAATAATTTACAACGATAAAAATAAAATATTAGTACTAAAAATATTATAACGCACAATAAATGTGTTATTAAAGCTATTTTAAAACAGAGTAATTTATCAAAATGATTATAAAATTTCAAGTAAGTAAATGAGCTTGAGTTTAAATATTGTAGTGAGGGGCAAGAGGCCAAAAGGAACAAGTGGCTTAAGGGAGTGTTGAGAAGTGTGGCGGAGGGAGAAGAATATTGTGAGATTGTGTAGGAGGAGAGCTGGTGGGGAGAGAAGAATACTGTGGGATTGTGTAGGAGGAGAACTGGTGGGGAGAGAAGAATACTGTGGGATTGTGTAGGAGGAGAGCTGGTGGGGAGAGAAGAATACTGTGAGATTGTGTAGGAGGAGAGCTGGTGGGGAGAGAAGAATACTGTGGGATTGTGTAGGAGAGGTGGTGGGGAGATAAGAATAGTGTGGCATTGTGTAAGAGGAGAGCTGGTGGGGAGAGTAGAATATTGTGGGATTGTGTAGGAGGAGAACTGGTGGGGAGAGAAGAATACTGTGGGATTGTGTAGGAGAGGTGGTGGGGAGATAAGAATAGTGTGGCATTGTATAAGAGGAGAGCTGGTGGGGAGAGTAGAATACTGTGGGATTGTGTAGGAGGAGAGGTGATGGGGAGAGAAGAATACTGTGGGTTTGTGTAGGAGGAGAGTTGGTGGGGAGAGAAGAATACTGTGGGATTGTGTAGGAGGAGAGCTGGTGGGGAGAGAAGAATACTGTGGGATTGTGTAATGAGGAGAGGTGGTGGGGAAAGAAGAATACTGTGGGATTGTGTAGGAGGAGAGCTGGTAGGGAGAGAAGAATACTGTGGGATTGTGTAAGAGGAGAGGTGGTGGAGAGTAAGGATATGTTGGAAAGGCTTATTTTCCAAACAGACCTATCCAGTGACTGGAAGCTGTTCATGATGATGATTATAATACCAATAGACCGATTATAACGTTAAATTTATATTAGGTTGTATATGTATATGCTCTAATAACTTTTATAAAACTATGTTACATAAACTTTTCAACACAATAGTATATAAAAATATGTTGAGAAGTTATGTTATTACTTATATATTTTATAAAATTATGTTCCCAAAATGAGACTGAGTATATGGTCACACAGAGAACATAGATTTGGGACGATAATTTAGAGATAACTGCGAACAACATATAATTTGACCAGGTTAATATTTAGGAACATATTTAACTAGCGATAACAATATTTTATTGTATTTTAGGGAAAGATTACGGTCGGGAAACGCATGCTATTCCAAGTCATTAAGTTGTTTTCATCTCGCCTGCTATCGAGGAATGTAAAACTCAGAATATACCAAACAATAATTTTACCAGTTGTTATTAAGTGCTTAAAATATATATTTGGGCCAAAAAGGGATTAGGCTAATGAGGAGTAGAAGAGAATACTTAATGATGAGTTACATACGCTGTATTCATCACAATGCATTGTTAGGCTAATCAATTTTAGTAGATTAAGGTGGGCAAGACATGCAACACGAATGGAAGAACATAGAACCGTGTTCAGGTTACTGACTGGAAAACCCAATGGGAAGACCTAAATGCATATGGGAGGATAACAGCGTGTTGGATCTGAAAGAGATAGGATTTAATGATATATATATGGAGAGGTGATGTACTTTTCTAAGTACAGCAATAAACTTTCAAGTTCCTAAATAAAGATTGTACGTAATGTTCCCAAAATGTCAAAATAGCTCGTACCTAATAACTAATAACTAAATAAAAAACAAGAAAGAGCCACAGTTTGTCAAATAAAAAAACCATATCACACCGCACGAACTTCCTCACAGTGGTTTTCTATTCATCTATTTTAGAAGGTTATAACTGTTTTGAACGCATTTACCGAGTATATATATTACCGTGAAAGCTGGAAACGTGACGATTGCCGATAGTCGACCGCGATTTCTGGGATTCACTGGTTCACACTGGTGAGTATCGGAAATTAATTTTTTCTAACAGTTTTTCACTGGTGTGTACCCGTAATCGAAAAATACAAAATGGAGAATACAAGTAATCTTGAGGGTACGCCTGTATATATTGGAAATAAAGGAAGAGTGTACAGCACATTTATCTGCGCAACAGAAACAACATGGTTTAGTCACGGCGTGCAGCTGTAGTTGTGCTATGCCTTGTGCCGTGTACTCTTTATAATGAATTGTGCAGTAGCCTAATATATCCTAACCTAACCTTACCTAGCCTACCCTAACCTAACCTAAATAATTCTAAACTGTGGTGTCCAGCTTTGTTTTTTGTAGGGGTGTAACAACATTTGTGGTGTAATTATTTGTAATCATTTTCAACTTTTCTATAGTGGTGAATTTGGTTCTAGGTTACAATTAGTGATTTACAGGTAACTTTAGTGAAGTAAAAACCTTGCTGTTATGGTTTTTTTTTCAAAAGCCACAGGATGCACTTAATGTCTTCAGGAAATCACCAGTGAATGTTAGAAACTAACACTCAGTTCCAATATCCACCAGTGTAAGCCAGTGAATCATGGAAATTGCGGTCGATTGCCGGAAATCTCCACGTTTATAGTTTTCGCGGTAACAAATATAAAAAATATACAAATATGATAAACAAACAGACATAGTAATTATGTAGACAGGATCAACGGTAATGTTATGTGTAATCGACAGATCCATATGTAGTCCTAAAATAAGGTGTAAAAAGTTCACTCGCCATTATATCACTTTAAATATTGAGTAAATTATTAAAATTATTATTTTTACGGTTTTTTAAAAGCGTGTCAACACAAACGCAGCAATTAGCACCACCTTGCAATGAACCGAACTTGTTAAAATACGTTTGTAGTCATATAGTTGACTTACCTACACAAAATTACAAATACTCTTGTAGCGGGGGCACTTGGTCTAAAAAACTATAATAACATTGCCCTCGATGGAAGTTGACTGGGAGGTCTGGGTTAAATATTGTTTAAGTCTTTTTAGACTAGGTTTTCCATATATAGTTTCCCAACCTCTTTCCACGCGTATACGGATGCATTTTTTTATCACTGCCCCTTAGATTAAGTCATTATCAACACATGATAAACGAACAAACTAAAAAGTATTTTGTAAAATATTGTTATATATTTTCAATTTTAAAGGACATAAATTATTATAGTAATAAAATGCATCATATTTTATATATTTTGTGAAGAGGAAATCACAATACTCTAATTGACAGAAATTAAAGCTACATACCATTGTAATATAAACGTCTTGAAAAATAACTTCAAGTAGGTTTATGTGTGTATTTTTTGCATGTGTGTTTAAACTAAACACGTGGTATAGTTTATAAGTTATGATACATTAACTCTTAATTTTCTAACTTTATAGAACTATCTCATTAATTTGATATATTTCCAAAACATATATTATAATATTTTCCTGAAAAATACTTTGACTCAAGTATCTAAAAGGAAATGGTTAAAACAGACGCAGATAAGTATAAACTAAATCTAAAAACAGTAAACGGAAAAAGTATGGTCTTGTTAATATTTGTCTCTGTTTATATTTCAAGTGTATAATTAATTAATAAAATTAAGAAAACATGGAAAAATAATCCTAACTATACTAACTTTTATTGACATTAAAAATATGTCACAAGTCTGCAAGTAGACAAATAATTAGAGAAAATATTCACACAACTTTAGTGAAATCAACTTAATATTTCCTTCATAGTATGTATTAACCAACTCAATATGTTTAAGCTCTTTTAAGACCTTGGAAACATAACCGTTCAATTTCTTTTTTTAATCCTTCAAAATAGGTGAATAGTTTTTTGAATACCGTTTTTTCAGATGATTTATAATTGGTTAATAAAGTTAACAGAATGCGCCGTTTAAGTAATCATTACACGATTAAGTTTTAAAACTCTAAAGCATTGATATTTCATTCAGGAAAATTAAAAGTGCTTGCAATAATTTTAAAAATAGTTAGCAATTTATAGTCACTTCTTAGGTTTACAATATTTATGGAAGATTTCATCTTGATAAGCCATCAACAAAGATGGCCGCTTAGTTTACTCAGCGATTTATTTGCATGACACTTAGTCACCGCCAAGAGAATGAACGGGATTTGAAATGTAACTGTGTTCACAGAAGGTTTTATACGCGTGACTTTCACAGTAGTTTTTACATTCTCTTTCGGCGCTAATGGTGATTTATTTCTCCTGATTTCTTCTTATCATCTATTTTACTCAGGTTTTCGCAATAACCCCATCATTAAAGTAAAAGTAAGATTGTTCTATGAAAACGACATAGAGAATATTATTAATAGTTTTTACCTTCAAAGAAACACACAAACGAAACCCTGATTAAATTGTATCTTACTAATATTGTAGTATATTAAACTTGAATAACAGTGATAATTATTAGTGTCCTGAATAAGGCTACGACAAACCCATGTATAATGAGCGTATTCTCAAAAAAATATAATTACATTTTTTTAAACAACATATTTTATTCTGAAAATTGGAGAAATGACACCTGAACACGGGAATCAAACCCGTTGCAAAACCTGAATTAATTATATTATTTGACGCATCAAAGTTGTTATAATTCTTAATAGTAATAGTTCTTCATGAACTTGATGGTGAACTCAATAAGCGTATATCGTTCAACTGTAGAGGAAGCAGTAAGTGCATGATAATAATATCCAAAAACTATACATGGATTTCAAATCTGTATTTTTAAATTAACCGACTTGTGTTATTTCGAAACAATGTTCCTATAGTTATTTCCATTTATCTTGATCTCTAAGGACATTATATTCAGAGTTTATACTGCTACCCTCATCTAATAACGTACATCAAACGGTAATTATGTGACCAAGCATTGACTGGCTGTACAGTCACATATATTAAAATTAGGTCGGAAACGTATTTTCCCTTGTGTGGACTAACTTGTAATATTTTATGTCTGAGACTGTAAAGACTATGAATAAACTATCGAGATATATCACTCACCTCTCCTTCCGCCCTCTTCTTTTCCAGTTCTTTCTGCTTGGCATATTCCTCGGCGATGCGTGTCTCGATAGCCACCAGAGACTCCCGAGTGAAAGGACGGAACAAACTTCTCTCTTCCTCGGAGAAGGAATCTGAATCGTCGAACATTGTAGTCTACCACCTCCTCCCCCACCACCAGTCACTACCAACCACCCCGATACTCCTCCTCCACCTTCACAACCACCACCACCACCCGCCGCTAACACGCGGCGGACACACGGCCGGCGGCGGCGGTGGTGAGCGACAAGAGCGTCGTCTTCCTTGAACTTGACCTTGAGCCAGTCCGTGCTGAGGCCGTCGTCACGTGTCGGTTCTCGAGGAGGACGGTTCCACCTGTGTTGGTGGCGGTGGCCTCCACTTCTTGTAGGAGCTCTTGGTGTTCTTGTTGTTGGTGAGGAATGCAGGGAGCGCAGCGCAGAGATACCAGGGCCAACTCTTTCATGTCCGACCTTGAACAACAATAACTAGATTAATTCAGGACATTTATTTTCTGTGACCGGATACAAATCATTATTCAATGTTGGAAAATAATGTTATGATGCCCAGCTAATCACTATTGTATTATTACCAGAAGCATACAAATCTTATTATTATTTCATACAGACTATATTTATATATTATATGTCTATACATGTAAATATATAGGTAGATATATAAATATATTAATAAATAGGTAGGTAAGTAGATAGATACATACACACATACATACATAGATAGAGAGACAGAGCGATAACTAGATGGAGAGATACATAAGTATGTAGGTTCGTTGTTATTTGCTGTGTATACAAATAGGGCAATTAATATATTAATACATAGATATAACATGCAGAGGCAGATATATACATAGATAGACAGAAAAATAAATATACCAGTTAGATAGATGGATAGGTAAGTGCGTAGGTAGATATATATATAATGTTAAATATTATCCAACACCTTAGCTCATTCGGTAGTATATCTACATAGCTAAAGCTCCCGGATTCAACTCTTAGCTTGACTGAAAAATTCATCATTGGTGAAATACCGGTTTACCCTTTCACAGTGAGGAATTAATGGGCGGTGACTGGATTTTGTGTCTGTCCTAGTCTTAAATTTGTATTGGAAGGCATATGAAGCTACGACAGGACTAGCAAGCCGGCAGTGGAAAATATATGGCTTGAATAAAAAAGTGACCCCGGCCACAGGCTGGAAACATTAATGAATGTGTGTGTGTGTAGTTTTGTGTGTGTGTGTACATATATATATATATATATTTAGCCACAATATTAATAGATGGATGGATGGATAGAAATAGATAGGTGGACAAATTAATGGGTGGGCTAAATTGTCTGCTGGATATCGCCTGAAATAAAACTGTCACTGAACTAGCAACTTATTTAGCTGACGTCATGAAAGCCGATCACGGATAGTTTTATTTATTTATACGTGTTTGGGCTATATCCCTCTTAGCCCAGTTTGTGGGAAGATTAGCTGGTACTTCTAAGATACCTTTGCCCAGAGATTCCCAAATGTACTAATCGTAAAATTATTATTTCCATGGAGGCTCTTTTCATGTCCCGATGAGAGAAGATGAGTTGAAGGTGAAAGTGAATATGAATCGTATAACCCAAACGGATAGTAAGTAAGGTGTGGTGCTAAAAAAAATAGTGAATACGCGGATGTGTAACAAGTATTAACACTTAACCTAACTTAAGCCTAATCAACTAGACCCTGCTAACTGTTGAGTTAATTCATCCTTCGGGAAAAATATACATTGTACCCGCCGGGAATCAATCCTGGAAGCCCTGAGTTTGTTAGCCAAGAGCACTGTGGGGCCATTTATAACGAATAATTGTCATTGGGTTTTTTATGGACTCTAAAGACCAGAGTTTCATACATGTCTATGTTTATAATTCGCCTTAAATAATATTAAAATACATGATCCTGGGCGCGTAATATTGCTAGTAAACTTAGTGATGAATTATAACAGTAGCACAGAGTGGTAATGATGTATATTATTGCCTACTGGCATGGAAATGTATAATAATATATTGTAGAAACACATTACAATTATGTAATCTAATTGATAATGAAGAAAGAAAACCTATAGTGTTAGCAATGTTTGGCCTAAAAAGCAACAAACACATCTCGCTCTTCATTTCTTCTTACACTTCTCCCACTTATTTCCACTTCCACAGTCACACATTGTTTCAATTCTCGGAAATATTAAAATTATATTTGAAATGTTCTTTGTGTTTTTGTTTGTTTATACAACGTGTATCTAAAACATTGCATCAAAATTTGGCAGGCTATTCCTTGGGTGAAAATAGTATAATTCACATCAGCAACCTAGGGTCCATCTTAAATATTAAGGGTGGTATTCACCCCTAAAGATAGAGCTAAAAACGACTATTGTATGAAACTGATTAAGGTATTACATCGAATCTTTGTATACTACTTATTGAAACCTTGATCATTAATAAACTAAATGTGCTGTTACCGTTACCCACCACCATCAAGGCTTGAAACACTTTTTTTCTACAATAAAATATGTTAGAGTTAGTATTACTAATTTTGATTTAAGATTATAAAACAAGGATTAAAAATTAACTAAAAAGGTGTCATGGAGAAACTGTTTAGTTTTCCCCGTTTTCGAGATAATCACATAAGTTTGAGCTCAGAGAAAAGTGTAAATGCCTGGCAAGTAGGCAACCAGAATCGCAGTGTTACTTCGCCCTGCATTGTTTAACCATTTTTACCGGCACGTGTGACTATGTATCATGTACATTTGGTAAACAAGGCTGGTTTGTGTGTAATGATGGAGAAGCTCAGATACTTTTCCTTCTTCATAAGCTCCGATGTGTTTCTATTTATCACATTAGTAAGTTATGCTTATACAGTTCACACTTGGGTGGGATTTTAATCATTACACTCACTGGAGTATTGAAAGCTAAACTAAGAAATACTAATTGTAGTTCTTGTATGTTTTAGTTCCTAGCTCCAAAATCAGATTCATAACAAGTGTTCAAAATGGCGTCCCCTAACGTCATTGCAATAATTGAGGTGGCGTATCAATGACTTGCGTAATCTTTCGAAAACACATGGTGTTTCTTGAACCTTATCACATGCAGCACCTATCCTAGCTAACAGGTCTTCCTCGGATTCATTGGTTGTCTCGTACACCAAAGCTTTGAAAAAATCTCACAAAAAGAAGTCTAACGGATTAAGGTAAAGAGAGCGAGGTGGCCACGCAACAGCTATACTGGCTGCCTATCTGGCAGGAATTAACACGTGTCTCTCAGCTCAAACTTATGTGATTATCTCGGAAACGGAAAAGCTAGACAGTTTCTCCAAGACACCTTATTTGTTAATTTTTACTCCGTGTTTTTTAATCTTAAGTCAAAATTAGTAATACTTACTTTGTCATATTTTATTGTAGAGCAAAGTGTTACAACCCCCCTTTTTTCATAATGGGGGTGGGTAACGGTAACAACATATTTAGTTTATTAATGATCAAGGTTTCAATAAGTAGTATACAATGAATCGTTGTAATACCCTAAGCAGTTTTCATAATATTTCGCACAACAGTCGTTTTTAGCTCTATCTTTAGGGGTGAATACCACCCTTAATATTTAAAATGGACCCTAGATTGATGATGTGAGTTATTCTATTTTCACTCAAGGAATAGCCTGCCAAAGTTTGATGCAACGTTTTAGGTGCACGTTGTATGTGCAATTATTTTTTTCTATGGAAATCCAAAATAGGTTAAGTAATATAAATGATTGAGCATACTATTTGGCAAATTATTTTGATTAAGTTCTAGTACACACAAATCCACCTGACCACACCATAATATATCCAAAACTCAAAAAGAAAGACCACACAAATGTATTTCCAGACCTTCTTGGTTATAGAAACCAAAGCGTTACCATCATCTACACTAATATTATAAAAAGGAAAGATTTGATTTTTTGTTGTTTTTTTGTTTGTAATGGATAAACACAAAAACTGCTGGACCGAATTTAAAAATTCTTTCACCAAAATAAAGCTACATTATCAACGAGTAGCATAAGCTATATTTTATTTTGAAAATTTAATTTATTCCTCATAAAAATGTCTATAGTCACTCATATTCTAGGGTAGAGTATATGATGATTCTTAAATATGTGTGTTGAAAATAATAATGTGGTGGGGGGTAGGGGAAAGGGTCTAGTTAGAGATATACGCTTACGACTTACCTAAGATTTAGTTAAGTGAAGCTATGTCCAAAGTAAAGCAAACCAACCATTAATGCTCTTAGTTTTAAAGATAAAAATAAGTATTTCAAAATATTTTAAAACTTTATCCTTCCAGTATAATTGCAATATGTATATAGTTATTAAAACTGTTTATATTAAATTTTAGTTCAAAATATAAGGAATCCATCATTACTTGTAAGTTTAGACACACCTCGTCCCGAGATTAACGTCAGGATAAGACCGTGTATTTCTAAATTACGAATTATTTGTTTACTGTATTTGATTATTAAATAGTTAAAAACATATTAATCAAGAGGATTGTAGGTACAGAGAGATAAACATACTTAATACATGATGTAATGTATTATGAATATTTATTCATTAATATTAAAAACATAAATACGTTGTTTCTACGCTATTTTAATAAACTATCTTAATAACAATTAACTAAAATACTATTCCTTTAATCCATATTTAAAAAAGTCAATTTCCACAATCAGATCATCCTGAAAGTACATTATCATCCACCAAGGTTATCTCAATCTTAAATAAGTTAAGAAACGGTGGTTTTAAGTATCGACTTAAAATGTTCATCTCCATTAGTAACTTTGGAGCGTGAAAACACACTTTACAATTATAAAAGAAATTAATCGAATAAATGTATCACCCCTAATCGTATAGTATGTTCAAATAACCTTTCCTACGGAACTGCAATTGGTGACCCTACCATTCTGATCCACGAGAGAGGTCCTAAACTTCTCAACCAGGCATGTTTAAGGTAAGGTTCACCCTCTAAACAGCCAAAAGTGAACCTAAGTATCGTGACGACAGTTTATTCTCTAATTGATGGGCCAATAAAACACGGCGGTACAGTACCTAAGTCGGGTGTGAATCGATGCAGGCTGAGAAAGTCTCCTTCGAGGAGAGGACACTCCACGCAATGCAGTACTGTGGGATAGTCTAACCTCCCTCCCCTCGCCCGTCTCAACCAATCGCCAGTCAGACATAACAACTTTCATGAAAACAGTAGTTTTTTTGGTGTTGTTTTTTGCCGATACTTGTGGCTCATTGGGTCAAATACCCAGCTACTGATTCTTCATTATTTAAAAATGTAAACACATTTTAATCTACTGGCATCTGAAGCTTCCTTATTATTAGAAATATCGTAATACCCTAACTCTCTTTAACCCCATTTGACGTATAATTCAGAGATGACGTTTAAAAAAAAGGATAGTAGAGGAATAGAGTTTTAACACTTTTAACCTTGGTCAGGTCTAAAGGGACCAAACATTATTATTTTAGTCTAATAGTGGTTTTAAAAAAAAGCGTCGTGATTGGAAATTTGTATCTCCAGTTTCAGGTCACAGTTTTTAAAATTGAGATTAAGTGTGTTTACATTGGTTAAACTTATTCTAAGACCAAGAGCTAATACAAAATGATCTTAAAAATTGTTCATTAAATAGACTACTATAACGAAACTAAAGTTTTATTTTAAAATTAATGAGTTATTTATGTATTTAGTTGAGATTTAAATTAAACAGGTGTAAATATAGGTGTCCATGAAAATTTATCTAATCATTATTCTCTAACATTATATTTAAAATATTTAGTAAAAAAATTATAAGATACGGTACATTAATGTTTTATTCGCCAAACATGTTAATATTGTTCTTGTTTTAAAGTACGTTCTTCCTACATATGTAAAAACTTACTTGTTAACATCTTTCAGGCTAAACCAATTTGAATTGTAAAATAGAAAAAGCAATATTTTTTTTAATAAGCTTTCTTTTAAAATTGCTTTGAGTCCTGAATACCAGACTTTTATTTTATGTTATTTGACAATTAAAATTTACGGTACAATTTTAACAAGTGTTTAAATCTATAAGTCGTGATCAAATGATTTCAAACCATTAGAGTGAACGAAATAAAAGGGGCCAAACTTGCTATTTTATGCTTTTTGGGTACAATTGTTAAGGTAAAATAATTCATACATGGGGCTAAAATATAGTATACAGACATTCATAAAATGTGTATACAATGAAATATTTATAATATTAACACTATTATTAATCTTCAACACCTAACAAGAGGAGCGTGGTGAAAATTACTATTAGAAACAGGCATTGTTTTCCCCACATGTGCCCATAAATTTGTTGATTCTTTCAAAGTTAGGGGAGGGAGTGGTGAATATGCCTGTGGAGGTCTGTGTGGCATGTTGCATGTGTTGCCTACCCCTCTGGTGCATACAGCGTCAACTTTGACGCCTTTTAGCGATTACATTTGGTGGTACCGGTCACCAATTAATTACTTGGAAATGCTTGTATTTTCTTGTCATCCCCTACAACGTGTATGGATTTTTAGCTGAAGATTTAAATAATCCTGTATATGCTTTTCAAACTAACATTTATTCACTACATATAATGGACATTAATCCTTATAAAATAAAAATGTAATGCTTAAAAATAAACATGCTAATTCCTTTATGAAGTAAAACTTACGGACAATGGACCTATTTCTTTAAGTTGCCATAGATCATGCATTAAAATTAGGGAAAATTTAGTTTTAAATATCTCTATTTTAAATAACATTGCATAAATATGCCTATAATAGAAGAGTATTTTATTTTGTAGGGATACCCAAATACACTCTTGTGAAAATAGAATGTGGTCAATAAAAGGTACTCCTGAACAATCCAAGTAACGCATTTACATCTTTAATAGATCTGAATGCAACTTGAGGGAAAGCGATGAAAGATGCGAATACTTATACTAACATTAATAATATATAAACTTTAACAAATCACGGATGTATTAGAAAATAAACACTATACAAATTTGAAATGATTCACTATATTCAAAAAGTAGTTATTCATCTTTGATTTGTTTTTTAAGAACATAATAGTCATAAAATTGTAGCCCATACCTACCTGTATCACACATGATGAAAAATCCATACCTATTTTCTCTTTGCTTTGGTTTCAAGCGATATTTAAGTGTCAAAAATACTACGTAAATTATATAAGGCCAGTATTTCTTGACCACCACCTCTAATAAATAAATCCACACCCTCCGATGCTTTTTCAACTGAACTTTTAAAAATACTTCCATTTAAAGACACTTTTTTTCTAGAAAGATCTTAAAATGTACCTTTAGGAATCTCAGGTTACACAATATTTTGAAAACGAAAGTGTCGATACTGTAGTAGTCCTTTCAGACTCTGAGTATGGAGGCCAAGGTTTAATTTTCACCATGTACTTGTTTAATTTTACCATGAATATTTTTCCATCCTCTCCAATCAGATGCTGATAAAATTCCTTAAAATGTATTATATTTAATCAGATAAATTAAGGTGTAAGATTCTAATAGTCACATTGTTCTTTCAAAGGCGTAATGTTAGTAAAATGTCACACGGTATTATCTTAGATATTTAATGTTTGGTAATAGATCCCCAATTGGTAAATTAGTAGCCACATATTAGAATAATACACCTTTCTCTTAAAGTGGTGTTGAAAAAAAAAATTAAATTAAACTAATTTAGTGAGCTTTTAAACTCTCGCAAATAAATCAGGAAATGTCACATTGGTCACATTTATAAAGATGGCATATCCACCCATATTGATTTAAGCTAACATTAATTATTTCTCTATTTTCTTTCAACCGTATGGTGTTGTAAAAGGGACAACCCACTTCCAATTTTCTCCAAAAAAAAATCCCGGAAGTAAACCCATATTTCTTTTTCAAATAAAGTTTTTTTAATCTTGACTTTGTAAATGAATAAACACATTAAATTTCCTAATATACACCGAATATCTTATTCCTTTTACATCATTTGATTATTATTTATATTAAGACAGAGCTATATTCTAAGTTTTAAGTTTCTTCATCATAAAAAAGTATATAAATTATTACATAAATAATAAAGGTGGGGTGACCTTGTGGTCTAGGAGTAAGGTGTCGGACCTCTGTGTTGGAGGTCCGGGGTTCAATCCTCGGTCCCGGCAAAGATGTATATGATTGCCGAACCCTTCCTTTACCTCTGACAAGACGTGTATTAATAACAACTTGAAATGTGAGGAATGCCTCCACCGTGGTTCGGATTCCAAGTTAAACTGTAGGTCCTCCACTTCATCTCACAATCACCCTACCACTACACATTAGCTTAAGTGTTTAGAACCCTAACGGGTAGTAAGACACGGTGCTAATTATAATAATGATAAAAACGCAACAAAAATGCATAATAATTAAAACAATTACATGGAAAATTATAGGCCTAAATATAAACGAAAATGGATTATATGTAAAATTTTTAGATGCATTATTTATTTGTTAAAACAGTATTTAATGCGAAAAATAAAAAATATTTTTATACAGCAATCGATATAAATTAAACTATATTAATGCCTTGATTATATTATTTAAATTTTTTAAATGTTTTTCAGATGGTTATTTTCGTGATTTATACTAATTTTAAATATGTTTGGTTATAAACTGTTAAGTTTAAGATGCTTATAAACTGAACAGGTAGTAAGTGAGATGTGCTGATTAAAAAAAGTAAGATTAAGAGCTAAGACACCATTTTAGTATAGTGCCGCCTAGTTTTGCCTACACGTATTACTCTCCTGTAATGCATATTGCGTTTGAATTTATCTCACGGCAAGAGCATGCTACTTACAAATTGTTGGAAGTGTTGGCCAAAATGCTGTTAAACCCTTGTTAAACTTACCTTGTGTTCGGGGGACGCTGGGTTCGAGATTATTGTGTTGATGCTGACGTCATGGTATGGACGGGGCAGCGTGGGACAAGTTGAGGCTCACCTGGGAAAAAAAAGAGAAAAGTAGGTCAGTGGTCGGGTTACACTGTGAAAATAGATTGCACAAAATAAAATGTATTTGGACCTGTAAAATATTGCGTATCAGCTAAGTTTTTTTTTTGCTCGGTTAGATTTAGACAAAATCAAATCAACTTTATCATACTTTTTATATTTTTGTTTATTTCTTACGACCAGTTTTTAATGAATTTAAAATATGTTGTCGAAAATTTGAAATTCCAGCTTTGAGCTGCATATGTTTATGCACCGGGGCTACGAGTTTTAAAATCTTCCTTTTGTAGCTATCGTGAAATGCTCATGACACACATACAACCAAACTTTTCATTTTATTAATATAGAAACCCATCTCGGTGGCTTAGTTAGCTAGCACGCTGGTTTCGTGTTGAGCTAGACTACTGATGGCGAGGAGATTGAGATTCGAATCTCGGTTGGGTGAACTAGAGGGGGGAGATTTTCCTACGTGGTTTTCCACTCTCCTTTCACGCAAATGCGGATTCGCTTCTTTTAAGTTCAACCTTTCCAATTCCTGACTCATTATTGTAATTAGTACTTAAGCGTATAACCCGAATGGCATTGTAAGACGTGGTGCTAAATTAATTGATTTATTAATATAAAAGAATTGCGTTGAAACACGTATGAAAGAAGTAAATGATAAATAAGTGAACACAAATAATAATGAAGTGAAATAAATGAGTGTTATTTTTATATAGTAGAATAATGTTGAAGGGGGGAGAAGGGATGCCACTTTTATAATACAAATTTATTTTGATTTTTCTGAAGAATATTCAATTTTTCCCGACAACTTAGATTGAAGTAGGCCTATAGAGGACTTACATTTGTGTCTCCATAAAATGTACTTTTTCTATATTATT
Source organism: Timema douglasi (assembly GCA_901482245.1). Taxonomy (NCBI): domain Eukaryota; kingdom Metazoa; phylum Arthropoda; class Insecta; order Phasmatodea; family Timematidae; genus Timema; species Timema douglasi. The sequence continues at coordinate 351,324 of CABEEJ010000154.1, forward strand.
ATATAAGTGTTGTTTATAATATTATTATTTGAGCTGTACAGAGAAATATATCATTTATAGTCAAACGCAACCCAATGTTTTAGGAGGTGCAGGGAGGATAATACATGACTGTTTTAATATATATATTTTGTTTTTATTTCGCTTTTCCTTCCATAAAAAACCTAATATATAATTGCTGCTTAGTGCCCAAAACCCACGTATATTACAGTCTTTTTATTAGTATATTGCTAAAGTCTCTGTTTTCTCTAAGTTTTTCCAACCACAAAAGTTTTCCTGCGTTTTTCTGCCTCTACCCAGTTTTCCAAATGGTCGCTAGCGCTAGGAATATCGCCAATAAGTGATATTATTTAAAAATAACTAGGTTCCTTTATTAATGTTGGCTTATCAATGCTTAAACGCTAAGACGCAAACATTAATTAATTATTTTAAAACAGTATGAATTCCAAATTTTATTTCATGTGTTAATTTGTTGTGTTATATATGTAGCCAGGATTTTTTTCATCTCGCTCTAAGATAAAGTAAATGACTGTGCTTCGACACCGAACCTTTGTTTTCCCCACTGGAGTTAATGTCCTGTCAGGTTTTGGAGTTGATGCGCTTTCCCGTATCTTGTGGCACAGTTCCTGACCGCCTCACAAGTATCGATCCACGTTGTGCTTGGAGAGTTGCTCACTTCCAGGAAGACAGGCGCATTCCCCCACCCCTCCCCCACAACCCTACCAACATGGGAGCAAGTTTTTATTTATACACCGGAGTCGGATACGTTCTCATCAGAGTGTGTTCCGGTGTGTCAACAGCTCACAGTTACATTTACCATGAAGTCACGAATACTTGAATAAAAAATATGCCATTGAGAATCCTTTAGGTTTACTTACGCCCCATGCGCACTGGTAATGTTTTAGTACCTATTTCAATAGTGCCACTTCTATATAAATAACTATCTTAGCTACCACGAAATAACTACTACAAAATACTCGATGTGTGTTGATTATTTAATCCTTTATTTGGAAATAGAAATGTTGTCAACAAAAATTAAATTGCTTTCAAGAAACGGTTTGTTTAGGTATAAGTTAAAAGTTTAATGACATTTTTTTCCTTTAAATTAAAAAAAAATATATTTCGTTTTACTTTTTTTTTTTATAACAGTAAAATCTAGGTTCGATTTTTTAATGTATGACAACATTTATCTGCCCTACACATGCATACGTATGTACAGTACTTAAACATCGCTAAAAATTAATACCTCAAAATTAATAAACTGCTAATAAGTTTTTAAGAAAGTTATTTTGTTTTGATAACAGTCACCAAAATATTTGGTCATTTACATGATAATAGTCTACTTGTACTAAATTAATTACTGAACTAAGTATGGAAACATCACTCGTGTACATGGGACATTAAATACAAGATTAGTTCAATATTTTAAAATTATATTTCTTGGTACAAAATGAATAGGAAGAAAGATATATTTTTAAATAATAATTTTGATATTAACTTTTATATTTTTAAGGTGCGTATAACCCGAACGGGTAGTAAGACGCGGTGTTAATAATAATAATAATAATAATATAATTTTAAGAAACATATAAACGATTAAAATAAACTTATTTTTTCTGAGAGAAAAATCACTTCATTTTACTGGCTGTTTAGTCTACATGAATTTAACTACATTAATAGTGTAGGTTATAAAAAGGTATAGTTTAGAGGAAAACCATCCTCATTTGCGTGAAGGGAGACAAGATAAAAAAAACCTTAAGAAAAACTACCCTCAATAAACTCTGTATGAAATCAAACCTCAACCTCCCAGTAATCCCCGATGGGCAAGTGGTGTAAATGTAAACACCTCACTTAGTCTAGTTTTCTGGTTACGGGGAGGTCGGTGATTGTATCCTAACAGAGTGAACTGGGAGGTTTATTAAATCCCAAAATGGCCTCCCACTCTCCATACCAATAAATTCATCTACACTACCTATATATTATATCTTCTTAATATCTGATACATTTGGGTGGTTAATACATTTGCGTACATCACGAGCTGATAGTGAGACGCGGGGATTAAAAAAAACATAAGGTCAAACTCAAGAAATAGTATCGCAACAATCTAATTCCAGAATCTAATATCAACGACTAAAGTTATACAGTCTGTTTATTAATAATGTTACCAGTATGCTAATTTTACACGATTAAATGGGATTGAACTTGTTCTGTTTAGTAATATGATACCGCTGACTAAATTCACTGGTGAAACTTATTTTATAAATTCACATTCTAGTTTCCCCTCCGCTCAAATGGTAAATACATCTAAATTGATTTAAATTTCACAATAAAATTAATAAAACGGTAATTTTATAGTGAATTTTAAATCAATTAAGATGTATTTATTTACCTGTTAAGAGACCGCTAAAATAACGTATGATTAGGTGACCTGGCGGTCTAGGGGTAAGGTGTCAGACTACTGTGCTGCCGGCCGGGGTTCAATCCTCGGTCCCGGCACAGATTTATCTGATTGCCAAACCCTTCCTTCACCTCTGACAAGACATCTTGTGAATGTGGGGAATGCGAGGCCTCCACCGTGGTTCAGATTCCACTTTAAACTGTAGGTCCTCCATTTCATCTCACAATCACCCTTTCATTACACATTAGCGTAAGTGCGTGTAAACCGAACGGGTAGTAAGACGTGGTGCTAACAATAATAACATGTTATTTTTTTAAGTAACACCAATGAGTTTAGTCAGCGATAAAAATGCAGGGATTAAGGTGGAAATGTGGAGAACGCTAGTTAAACACAGTATTTTTGCAAGTTTTTTTTTTATATCAAAACGTTTTTTTTAGTCAAATTAAATCAAATATTCTTCAGTAGAAACATAGAGTTTAATTTTCTTCACATGGTGACCTCAACATTTATTTAATATCTGGCAAGAGTGTTCGGGAATTTAAAGACAACTTTTTCTTTTAATTAAAAAAAAAATGCTATTGCTGCTATACTCATGACAGATAATCAAGCAGTATCACCATGTTAAGAAAATTAAACTCTATGTTTCTACTAGATCAATATTTTATTAATTTTGGTCAAAAATTGTTTTGCTATAAAAAAAATCAAGAACATTGTTATTAACTCGCGTTCCCTTCACTTATACCACCAATAAGACCGGTAATCCAATAATATATACAGTACGTGTATCCAATACGAATAAACTTATTATGAGTGAATGAATTGGGTTTCAAAAAATTCCTTTTACTTTGATCTGGGATTTTACATTTTCTCATTTCATGCAAACAACATAAAACTCTCTGTATCATTCACGCTTGTATGAATTTATGGGTGCTGACAGCTTGGACGAGCAATAAGATGGGTAGCGTTATAAAACTCAATAGAAAAGAGCTGTGTTGTTGTATACTTTGATATAAAAATATCTTTTTACAATAAATACAGTATATTTCTAAAAAAAAATTAGTCATGATTTACTAAAATTATTCTAACCCATGTGACATTTGCTAGAACTGCATGTAATTTGAGGAGGCCGATACCTTCGCTAAGAAGGTATCCTTTATAATTACTGAGCTTAAATTGCATGTTCACGGGGGGAGGGTGGGGAATTATATTGTTGTTTTTTAAGTTTTATGATTTCGCTTCTTTCTTTTTTTTTGTGGCCCACGTCTTACTACACGTTCTGTCCGTCCGTGTGTTTATACTAGTGGGGTAATTATGAGAAATGTATATTTCAAAGTATATGTATCCGACCTCGGTTAAAAGGAAGAGTTGGAAACCCTCATTATAATTTCGTTTTTCATTTATTTGAGGTATTTAATATGAATTTTCCAAACCGAATGATTGTATCAACTTAAGATAATTTCTATGAGCTAGTGTGAAAGTGCCCACCAATTTTTCCATGAAAGGTATTTTCACATATCGTCCAGGGTTATTTTACATGCCACAATCGGCATGGGACCTACGGCTTTACTTCCCCTCCGAAGGAAATAATTGTACTACAAATTTTTATCACTCAAGAAAAAAATCCGTTGACTCCAGCTGTATTTGAACCCACAAACATCGGGTCCTGAGGTGAGAACTTTGCCCCAAGATCACTGGGGTTGACAATTTTGTAAAANAAAAAAAAAAAAAAAAAAAAATTAGAACACTCGATTGGGATTTGAACCCTGACACCAGCAGTGCAGTATATTGTGATAGTGATGCCATAGGCAAGTCGACCGCTGATATGGGTGCTTCATTATTAAGCTAGTTTGTAACTTGTGTGATGGTTTATAAAATGCACTTTAAATACCCCTGATAAGATTATCAATTGGAAAAAACAAGTGCATATTTTGTATTTATTTCGTGTGTGCTCTGTCAAAGCCCAAAGAACCCTCACAAATTGAGTATTGGTTATGAACCCCGTCTGACATTGAACAAGACTACCTCCCCTTAGAAATCAGTTTCCGTGCCACTTTTATTTTATCGTCACGTCTTACTGCCCGTCTGAGCTATCTGCATAGTATTACACTAATGGTGTAAGAATTAGAAAGTTAGAATATAGAGAATGTACCCGCATTCGCGTCAATGAAGATTCGGTGACAACTTAGGGGAAAACCCCTTTAAGTACACCTAGTAGATATTCTAACTCCAACACCCCCTCGATCCCTGTCATCAATAACCCAGTATATTAGGAAACTGAAGGCTTAGATTTTGTGCCAACCATCACGATTCTTGTGTCATTGAATCGCCGGAGGGAGTGTAGATTATAATAGCTCTGTATTGGTATGCGGTAATTTTCACAAACACACTTTGCTCTGTAAGTCAGACTAAGCCAGCCATAGCAACCCAGATTCGCAATCCTCCAGTCAAGCTCGATTACGCTGGAAACAAGCGAGATCCAAGGATCTTTCAAAGGTTTCTCAGGCTTAGTGTTTTGCTTCACAGCATTTTTATTACTAAACGGTGCATGATAAAGGAAGTCTAAAATGTTTAGCAATCAACCGTTTATTAAGGAATAATTTGTTTAAGGAGAATACACAGTATTTAAATCACGCATTAAACTTATTTTACCATACATCTATCTCAGTACAATCGTAGCCAAATAAATGCCTCAATCTTGGATCTATGTAGCTAATTTTAAGTAAAACATTGAACCTCCCGACATTACTTTATATTTTATATTTAAAAACCACTTTAGTTAGAATAAAATTATAAAACTCGGTAAACCAGTTTTGTTATTCAACTAGATGAAAATAACTAAAAAGAATAGCAAGATATTAAAAAATAAACGAAAATATCAACCTTCAATCTTTAATAATTTCCCTTCGCATTCCACTAAATTAATACTGTTTCTTCCTCACTCTCACGCAGCCATGCCCTCAAAATTACCTTAGATGATCAATGTCTATAGTTTTCCTTTCTTTCGCTATTTTCAAAATATTGATTTGTTATTTTGCCCCAATGGTTGATATTTTGTCGACACGATTTAAATAATAATTATAATTCAATTGAAATATTAATTAATATAATGATATTATCGGCTGCAGATATTTACTATTAATTTTCCAAGTTAAAAAGGCAAGCTACAATATTAACAAAGAAGAGAGGTGGGAGAAACAAGGAGTGGTTTGTTCTGTAAGAAAAGAGGAGCCTTTCTTCGCCTCGTTTATCACCACTTACTGCTCGACTAACAACCCCGCTAGGGTTTCAAGTTGACGGTTTGTACCAACAACAATAAAAAATGGGATTGTGAAGTTAATTAGCTGTAAATTTCGTGTATGGTTACGGCTGATTTATTTATGTGAATCTGTGTAGTATAATAAAATCTAGTAGAAAACTTTAATTCAATGAGCGTCTTCTAAACTATACACAAAAACTAAGTTGTTCTGAGATAGTATATTAAAGTATAGTTCACTTTCTTTCACATATCAGAAGAGTAAAAGTAGGATTCAGATAGGGTTGAGTGGGATTCCACACACATCTATAAAAGGATTCTTGATGGAACAAACTTTTAGAAAATGCAAATATATTTTGTGTGGTAATCATTGATAAATTATTATTTTATTATTGTTATTAAAATTTAATAGGTATTGATATTATCAACGAAAAGTATAGTTGTGGAGCAAATGAATTGAATTATATATAAATTTTTTAATACTCAATATAATTATACTAAGGAGAATTATGTGAAATTAATAATTTAACGAACGCGATTAATTGTTACATTTACTTAAATTTATATGTATAACTTGTTTTAATCAATTAAATCGTTACATAAAGCAAGATTAAATAACATTCAATATGGTTTATTTAGAGAAAGAACTCATTATATCGTGAATTATGAAGTATATTATTATTATTATACTATTATTACAATTATTACTATAATAAAGGAAATTAAAATTGAAATTATTATTATTATAATTATTATTATTATTATTATTATTATTATTATTATTATTATTATTATTAGCACCGCGTCTTACTACCCGTTCAGGTTGTACGCACTTATTCTCGTGTGTAATAGTAGTGTGATTGTGAGATTAAATGGAGGACCTACAGTTTAACTTGGAATCCAAACCATGGTGGAGGTCTAGCATTCCACACAGTAACAAGCTGTGATTAATACACGTCTTGTCAGAGGTGAAGGAAGGGTTAAGCAATCAGATAAATCTGTATCGAGGCCGAGGCCTGAACCCCGGACCCCCGGACCCTCAGCACAGAAGTCCGACACCTTACCCCTAGACCACCAGGTTACCAAGAAGTCAATAAAAACAATCATATTTTTAATAAGTACAATAGAACCTCTAAAACGTCTTTGGTAAGATCTTTACAATCATAATATTATCTAATAGTTCAATTAACAGATAAATAGGAAAAAAATATTCTGTGATGATTAAAATATTTTAAGTAATAGTGGGATACAGGAGTGGCTGATAAGAAAATTGACTAGTAGATGAATTGGCAATTTGACTAGATTGTAGTTAATAATACCTTTAAAATGTTAACAGAAACAATTTATATTTATAAATGTTTTAATAAATTTGACATAAAATATTTAAAACCTATATGAAAAATAAGACTTCTCAAGTAGGAGTCATTAAACAAAAATAATAATTAATTGATATGCCATTGGCACTTATTAGTTGAATTATTTATATATATATATATATATATATATATGACATCCGATTATTTTCAATTTTCAAGTAAATCTCCTAAATAATTAAATATCTCGATCGTTAACAGAGACAAAGTTATATAAATAATTACCTTGACCAAATAAGTTCAATAATAATAGATTGTTAGTATTTATTTTTGTTAAAAATTTTACTTGATAAGTCATACTTTTCATCTTAATATGTTTATTAAAATGTTTTAAGTTGATATTTTATACTGTTAATTGTCCTTGTTCACATTTGTAAGGTACAGTACATCAAAAACAATCTAGTCAACCCAATTAATCTTTTATCAACCTTTCTATCAGTCATTATTATAACTGTCATTTGCATAAATAATTTTAGTCATAATAGAAAATGATTTCCTTGCTAACCTTTTTTTCAAACATTTTACTGAAATATATAAATAATTCAACTAATAAGCTCTATTGGCATATCAATTAATTATTATTTTTGTTTAAGTTAATATAGGTTTTGAATGTTTTATGTCAAATTTATTTTAAAATTTATAGATGTTAATTGTCTCTGTTAACATTTTTAAGGTATTATTAACTACAATCTAGTCAAATTGCCAATTCATCTTCTAGTCAATTTGCTTATCAGCCAGCCACTCCTATAGCCCACTATTCCTTAAAATATTTTAATCATCACAGAATACTTTTTCCTTGTTTATCGGTTAATTATATAATTTCAGCATATTATTATTGTAAAAATATTACCAATGACCATTTAGAAGTGATGTTGTACTTATTTAAAATACAATTGTTTTAATTGACTTGATAATTCATGTTAGAATGAGTTCTTTCACTAAATAAATCATCTTGCATATTATTTATTCTTGATTTAACTGACCAAAGGAAGTTATACATATCGATTTAAGTAAATGTAATATATACTTGCGTTCCTTATATTATTAATTTTGTATAAATAAATGGAAAATTGCTGGGTAACATTTACGATTATAAAAAAAAGTATCTAACTACCGTAATCTTACTATAAACGTGTATTTGTGGGTTGGATTCTGACCTGGGAGCCTGGGTATGCAGTGTCCCCTAAACCACCCAAATCTGTGTTTTTTCACTCTTTTTCCAGTCTAATACAATTACCCCTCTTCATGCATTTCTTTAGACGAGCTAGCTTAAATTTTGTATAGTCAGCGACAACTACAAAATATATTTATTTTATTTTTTTAGCACCTCCTCTTACTACCCGTTCATGCTATACCAGTTACACTAATGGTATTAGGGAGGTTGAAGGTTATGTTATATTATTATTATTATCACCGCGTCTTACTACCCGTTTGAGTTGTACGGACTTAACCTAATGTGTAATGGTAGGGTGATTGTGAGTTGAAATGGAGGACCTACAGTTTAACGTGGAATCCGAACCACGGTGGAGGCCTGGCATTCCCCACATTCGCAAGTTGTGATTAATACACGTCTTGTCAGAGGTGAAGGAAGGGTTTTGGCAATCAGATAAATCTGTGCCGGGACCGAGGATTGAACCCCGGAACCCAGCACAGAAGTCCGACACCTTACCACTAGACCACCAGGTCATCCAAGGTTATATTAATATGAAGTGTACTCTCATGTGCTTCAAGGTAGAATGGAAAACTATTTTGGAGAAAAACTCAGTACACTCGACCAAGATTCGAACCTTAATTTCCAATCGACCCCTGGATGGAACTAAGTTGTTTGGATGCGAAGCAGTATTTCAATTAGGCTATTATTTTTTTGTGTGTTTTATTCCACCACATTTTAATACCCATGTAGGCTGTTATCAATTTAATTAAACCCTGTAGTTGGAATGGGGAAAGCATAATTTAGAGGAAATATTAACTTATTTGTGTGGAGGAAGAATGAGAAAACATTTATGAAAAAAAAACCTCAATACACCTTCCTGATATTTGAAGCCCGACCTCCCCATCGTCAGCAAATCAGATAAGACGAGTTTAAAGATTTGTCTGGGTATAATTAGATCAATAATGTGTGAGTTTAAACAAATATAAAACAAATTTGGAGCTTTTTGCATACTATACCACTGACAGGAACGAGAAACTAGAGCTCTATTATAACTTTAATCATAAAATATTAAAATTTACAATTCTCCTTATAAAAATTTAATTTAAATACAAATATAAAAATAAAAAGAGCTTGAATGAGTTCTACAGATTATATGACCCGCTTCGGTGGCCAAGTTAGCTAACGCGTTAGTTTTGTACTCAGCTAGACTGCCAAGGATGGGAAGATCGAGGTTTAAATCTCGCATGGGTGAACTGAGGGTTTTCTTCCTAATTGGTTTTCTACTCTCCCTCCACGAAAATGCTTGTTACTTCATCTATATTCAACCTTCCCATTTCCTAACCTATTAGCGTAATTAGTACTTAAACGTATAACCCGAACGGATAGTAAGACGTGGGGCTAGGTATTACAGATTATGTTTTAACTAAAGACATAATTTTCTCCTGGTAGTAATTAATAAAGCAATATCAAGTTATTGTTTATTTAGATGTGATATTTAGATGTGAATGTCGTCATTAAAAATTACCTTCTTCTCAGTAATGTAGAAATATAAAAGGTCAAAACCATTTAAAACCGTTTCGGCACTCTTTGAACTTTGACACGACTAAGCTCTGACCAAAATTCGTACTTTATAAACACGTAAGTATGAAAAACAGTGAGATTCTATTAATGTGACACTTTATAAATAAGTTTATTTACTGACTTTAACTGTACATTTTTATTTATTTTTTAGCAGGAAAACCACTTGGTAAATTCAAATGGTGACGTTCTAATGATTCCTGGCGTCGAAAGGGAATCTCAGTGAATGTGCCATTCTTCCAAAACAGATCTTTCATTTCATTCATCACCTAACAGTCTAATCCATAAAAATGTATCCATTTAAAAAAATCTACGTGTTTGAAATGAGACAACAAGATTGTACGATTATGAGTTGAATGTATCGTTTACAGTAAAGTTCTATCCCCCTCGCTGTCAATACGAGAAAAGCCTCGAAAAATGTTTGTTGGCGTCGTATAGTTGACAACCGAATACACGACGAAGGGGAAGATAAAAAGGAATAAAAAATGAAGGATGTAGACGTATTTAAATATATTCAATGAAAGAGAGAGGAGCAACCAGCCAAGGAAGAAGAGACGATGAAATGATACTGTCAAAGCGAAAAAAGGTGATAGAGAATGAGATAGAATGAATGAATAGACGAGACTGAGGGAGAGCAAGAGAGTGAGAGAGGGCACGAGAGAGCAAAGTCTGGAGCTAGGCACGTGACGTCAGCAGGCACCGCATTGCGGGTTGGCCGCCCTGATCCGGGTCTCGCCTGGAAGGGTCTGACGAAGAGGGGGGGGGGGCAGAGGGAGGGATCGGCGAAAGAGCAGGGGGAGGGGGCTGTAAATAGTCGAAATAGGGTAGGAGAAGGGAGCTATAGGGGAAAACCTGCTACTGTTTACATGGGACACCACACAGTCGCAACGCAAGTGATGTTACATGTTACTCATTAACTACATATCAACACACATATATACATAGAAAAAAATATATATATATAGAGAGAATACATGCACACGACAGAATTCGAAGAGGCACCAGAAATATTATTTTAATTCCACAACTATTATTCCCCTTGTACGTTTCTATAAGTTTTTGTCTATCTATTAATTATTTATGTGTTTTACATTTCATTATGACATTTTACAAAAAATATACATTTTAACTTGTATATTCATTTATATAACCTTAATAGTATAAATATTCTTATAACCTGTATATAGTGCCCTCAACCTGAATGCATGTATCAAAATTCGTTGCATCTTACTTTGTAATATTTGGCAAATGGATCTAATTTTAGTTTTAGTCACGGTATTTCCAAAGAGTTTTTTTAAATCTAGTTCCAGATTCACTATTAGTAAACGTTTGGTATTTACTATTTCTGTTTGCAATTAAATTTGAGTTATGACGATTATAACCAGCACCAGTGGACACACTGACAAATGTGTCAACCTCATCTGGTCTGGTTTTCCGGTGAAGGAAAGGTTGAGTTTAAATTTTTCAACAATATTTTCCCACTCTTTATTAATTCAAATGTGGACACACTTTCTTCTAACTTATAACTTCTTCCTTCCCCCATTTGTGTAAATATCTTGATAATCCGTAAGGATAGTCATACGCGGTACATACACGCTAAAACATCATCCCAAATGAAATTTTCCCACGAAGATTAATGTTCTTATAATATTTTCTAACCCTCTTATGAACCACTTAACTTAGAAGCATTTTAAAAGGCACCAACAGCCTTCTCAATAAGCTTATCACCGTGAAGGTAATAAATAAAATGCCATACCAACAGCACGGCTGGGGTGACCGACTTGTTTTAGGGAAGGCAGATTCAACCCCGGGAGGGAGGGGTGGTCTAAATTAATCTTATATGTGTATATAAGTTGACCTAAGAAGATCAGGTGTACAGACAGAGTGACAAATGAAAAAGTCATAATTAGAGTGGGTGAGAAGAGAACCATTTTGGATGTGATTCTCCAGTACAAATCAAACTGGATCGAATACATCCTGAGGAGGAATTTGTCTTCTGCGCCATGTCATAGAAGGCAAGACTAAGAGATGAAGTTCATTGACAAAAGTAATGGACATGTCGTAAGTCAGTACAACTCAGGGGTGGTGATTCTGGCTGCCACAACTAGTTTAAACTAAACTAAATATAATAATTCAATTTTAAATAATACTTTCTATACAATTTTAATCAAAAGTTTCAGTGAGGGAGTATGAAATGCCCAGAATACATCATTTGTGAACATATATGATGGTATTAAATTTAAAATCGTCCCATTTGTTGGTTCTTGTGGTTGTTTATAAACGAACGTAAAATTATCCGTTTAGTGATCTACACAAGTAGCGATTGAAGGATAATTTTACAAACTTAAAAAATATGGTAAGCATTTAGAATGATTTACGATCATCTTAGTAGGAAGAATAAACTGATCATAAAAACTGTAGCTGAAATGGCATCGGGATTAAATTAACTAATAATAAATAAATAAATACTTCACTTCAGCTTACATTGAAATATAACTTCAGTTGTTGATATTAATATATGCTAAGTGCCATAATATTTTATAGTTCCAGGCCACCTGGAATCCGCCATTTCACCCCTGTAACACCTAATGATAAGAATAAGGGTTGGTCAAACTATAATACTATAAGAATTTCAGGCTCCTGTTTGGGTTTGTTGCTTTAAATTAAATTAGTTCTTAAGGAGTTATCAGGTAGGCCCTACTCAACTGCAACTATAAAGTTTATATCAACTTAAATAGGCCTACTAGTAATAATAATAATAATAAGTAGAGTAGTTTATTGGACATCAATTAGGGATGTGTTCCCACATGAGCTAACTAGGAATAGAACGTTTCATGTAGTTAACAAAAGAGAAAAAGGGAGCGGGGGAGGGAGGAGGGAAATCTGTGCTAGGAGAACTCAATATTTTGATATCTAATGTCAAAGTTTTATCACCCCATGAGACCTAAAGAGTGACTTTCATGTTGCTGTCTGTATATGTGTCGGCCTGGATCTGAAGCCATTTTACTAATCGGGCTGGATACAAACACCTTTAATTTCTAATATAATTTTATAAAAAAACAGTAAATTCTGAGCTATAAGTATATATTTGTTTTTATTAGAAACTGTTGAGAGGATCAGACTATTAAGATGTGATCATCTCCTTCATCATTCAGCGAGTCAGAGAGGGATTATGGGATAATGTATGTTTGTCCATTGCAAAAATACGTAGGTCAGAAGAATAGTTCATTTCTCGGCCAGCGGACACTAATCCCATATTGTGTCCTTGTTTCTCGTCACCAGACAAAGAGGTTGTAGATGAACATTATCTTGTGTTTTCACAACAACCCTTCTTTAATAGGTATTCTTATTCGTTCATGTTAATATTTGAAACATGAATGATCAGCTACTCCTTTTGCGCATAAGCTAAATTTAGGTTACACTTGATTAACACGACGTGAAAGATTATCAAGTGTAGTGAGACCCGCTCCAGTCACCACATGGTGTAAGGCGTCACTCTCGCAATAGACAAGCAGATTACAAGGGAAGTGGGGTTCAAATATCAGTCGGGTGTAGTAAGGTTTTTCCTTAATAGTTTTCCCCTCTCCCTCTACGCAAATGAGGATACACTTTTTCTAAATTCAACCTTCCTCTTCCAGAGATTATTAGCTTAATTATTACATAAGTGTATAGCCTGAACAGGTAAAAAGACGTGGTGATATAAAAAATGTGTATTGAGAATAAATTAACCTTTCAAGAAAACAATACCAACCGAGCGGTCGTCGCATGTTGGCGAAGAGTTGTCGGTATAGATTGCTTGCAGACTGATGGATGGCCTGGATTTTTTTTTTCAATAAAATAAAATTGGATTTATTTAGGTTTACAATCTTCACACACTTCCACTGACCTACCATAAATAAATCTCTAAAAAGCTCATAGAAGAAAAATCTTATTTTTTAACTCAAGATAGACATGCCTTACCACCAACACTGAAAATTAACCTTATTTTTTATAAATGTTTAAACAATAGTGGATATCTTAAATATTTTAGTTGGACCATGGTCTAATAAAACAAAGGTCGTTGATTCGAATATCTGTCAAGACAAATCTTTCAAACACACACACACACACATATATATATATATATATATATATATACACTACACACTATATTAATTTCTGATTTAGATAAATAAATAATTTACTACATAAATTATACTTACATATTATAATGTGATCTACTGAACTTTACGTTTAATCAGTTCACATAATTATAATATATCGAACAAAAGGTTGTTTGATTCCCCGCTTGTGAAATTAACTTAGTAATAAGTCACTATACTTAGCTCTTAGCTGTTATATTATTACTAAACAGACCTACTTATAAATTATTGAAGGCATAACCTGGAATTAAGCCTCTCTGGCTAAAAAAATATTTTATTATTCCTTAAAGATGAGACATTTGATATTCCTTAGAAGTTCATGAACAAATGTTTTATTTTTCTTAGTTAAGACTCTCAAATAAAGGTTTCAAAGAAGATATTTTAAGAATATGCTACTAGATATATTTCACGTGTATTATTTTGAAAGTAACAAAAGCATAAAAATGTTGTTATTAAATCATTAAAATCCAACCTACTTTGGTGGTCGAATGGTCTAAGGCATCACTATCGCAATAGATTATTTGGGGAGATTGGGGTTCAAATCCCAGTCCAGTGTATTGAGTTTTTTTTCCCTAAACGGTTCACCACTCTACCTACAAGCAAATGTGGCCACACTTCCTCTAAATTCAACCTTCCTAGCACCTAGTGTAATTAGTAAATAGGTGTACAACCCTAATGGGTAGTGAGACACGGTGCTAAAAAAAACTACAATTTATAATCACGTCAATAACTAAGAAAATACGAGTATTAATTCCAAAACCACAAAAATTATTTTATTAATATATGATATTTCTCCTGTTTTAATATAAGGCTTATTACCAGATTAATATTTGGTCTGGGATGAGAAAAGTAGTTTAGATCAAATGCACACAATTTAATGCGTAGTGAGGATGGTAAAACCATAGTTATAAATCTCATTTGAAAAATCACCCCTTGGTGTACCTGACCAAGGTTCCAACAACAACCTACTCGTCACTGACAATTCAGTACAAAATATTGCAATTGTTTATACTTATAATGTGATCACAGTATCTTTCGAGGGATATAAATATGTTTATGTTCAAAGTGAAATTCATAAATTGTAATAATTAGTCTTATATAGCCTACTTGAATTTTTATCAATACTATTTTATGATTAACGAGTATTAAAAATATAGACTTGTAAAGCCAAGAGGTGAGTACTAATAGTTGCATCTATATTCACTTAGCTATTTGTTATGTATTTCAAACTATTCAAGAAAACTAAAAATTTCCTTACCAAATGAAGGCTTGCGCAAAATATATTTTTCGACTAAAGTTAAATTAAACTCACAGATTTATCAAGCTCACTAAACATAGTGAAGTATTTTTTCGGTGATTCAACTCGTATCAACATGTGCATCGTCCTTGCTTAATTATAAGAATTTTTTACAGACAAAAAAATGCTAAAAAAGAAAAAAAGTGAAATTATTAGAACGCTTCTTTCTTTAGAAGTAGATGAATGAGAAGTTGCAAACATAAAGAAAGCCCTAAGGTACACCAAGATCTGTCTTGTGAAAAAATGCAGGAGATTAGTTGTCTGAAGGTTTTAGAACCTGCCGGGCTTTTTCCATACATTGTGTTGGTATGCACTGGCAGGTACAAAGAATAATGAGTTGATTCGCAGGAAAGATTGAGTGGCGGTTTTTATGTGTACATACGAACCCCTGAAGTCGGTTGTAAAATTAGATAACGGTGATTTTCTAGAAAAACTACGTGATCTCTCTAATTGTGTTAAAGAAAACGTATTTTTATTTCTACTTTAGGTGGGTGGAAATGAAATCACCCTTCTAGATCAGAATTGAAAGTTTGAAATATATGTGTATCGGTATCTTATATCTTAAAATTAATGAATGTGTTGCATACTGTATTATAAATACAGATTATTTAGAACAAGTGCTCTTTAAAATACTAATAAAATATCAGTTTTAGCATAGTTTAGCATGGTTTGTAATTTTGATAAGGACTCTATTTAAAAACTAGAGTTTAATAAACAAAATTTTAAAATTAATTAATCTTTTAGAAGAATTCAAAAATCATAGTTTCCTGGAATATAACCGCTGATCATTTTTAGTATTTCTTTTCAGTCATGCGCGTATTAAAATTAATATCCAGAACAAGTCTTCATATTTTTATTAAATACATTTTTTTGACCAGAAATATGAGTGTTTTAGTAGGATTTCCTTACACGTGTTGAGGGTTTGTTTTTGAATGGAAGTATTAAGTGTTGGTCAGATGTCTTGGAAGATAATCAAAAGGTCAGTGAAGAATGCTAGTGTTTTAAACAATTGTTGTATTATTTCACAAACGCACTTTGGTTGGATCAAATTTGCAAATTTAATATAAAATGATTTAGGAAAGAAAGTAAAATTATTCGAGAAAATTTAACATATAACTGCAAACTATTTTCTAAAAAGAACAACTTCCTAATGCAAAGATTTGACTAACGGGCATTCTTGCCTTCATAGTTTACCATTTAATCCTATAATTAAGGATTAAAATTTTTAAGTTTTTGGATCAATTCATATGTATGGACATAAAGAAATGAAAAGTAAGTAAGTAGGAGCTAGAGTTTTACTCTCTCAAAATAAAAAATATAATATAATTACCAAACCCACTTTGAAGTTACAGGGGAAAACAATGTTTCCTGTCCACAATTATTTATGTAACTACTTATTATAAAATGGAAACCTTTATAGGCCTCTTTCAATTGTTTTGTAACTTCAAACGGGTTTCAATACATGTTTTCTAAATAATAAAATGGGTGTCTATACATATCTGTAAGGTAGTAGAATTAGTGTTGATACATGTTTGTATATTAGTAAAATAGGTTTCAATATATGTATATATTTGCATTCAACAAAAGTACGAACATAAAAAAGAAGTTTTCTGACATTACAGAGAGTCCCCCACTGGTCCACTCACTGCACTGGCCTGAGTGTGAAGAGAGAATTCCACTGCTGACTGACTACCTGAACTGTATTTATAAGTGTTGAGGTCAGGACTTGGAAATATCAACACATAGAAACTGGGGGTAGGATCAGATTAGCTGAGATAGTTCTTTATTTCATCGCGTTACTCCTCTCCTTTCATTCCTCCGTGTGCCATTCAGCTGAACCGGCCTACCTGCTGAACAAGGGAAGAGAGTGAGCTGGGCGGGAAGACAAAAGACAAGACCGCCGGGACCACGGTCAAACCATATTCCTCTTCCAAAATAATTGTGTAGCCAGCCATATAGTATGCGGTGAAAATTAAATGACGATATGGTCCAAACACAAAATGTTTGGATATCTTACTAATCATAGACCCGCAATGGTGGGCACACGAACTAAATGTTACACACATCTAGTCTGGTTTACCGATGACTTACTGTGGATACACACGTTTGCCGAAAAACTAGCGCAAAACAGAAACATAGTTACGTGACTATCTCTAAGCTAATCACAAGATTTCCTTCTTTTCGGTGTGAACGGTTCCCCTAATGTTCAACTCGTCTCTACTTCGTCCGCTCTGTCTGAGATGTTCGGCACAGGAGAACAAATCAAATCTCAGAACAAACCATTTCAAATAAGTGCGCATGCGCATTTGACAACGTATGCGCTTGACAACCAGAAGATAGCAGACAGATTCGTTGACCTGTTTTGAGGAGAGTTGAAATAACCTATTAGTGTAAAGAGTGTGTATTTATGTATTGGATTTAGCCACGACACAGCGCTATAATTTGAAAACACCCATAGGGGCAGTGATCTAAAATATATGTGTATCCATTATAAAATAAAATATGTTGATAATCAGCTGTTTTAAGTTAGCGTTGAATTGCATCGTGGGTTGACACACAGCGTGTGAGTTTCTGCGACACTCAAGCCGATTCTGTTTTCTATTTTCGGCGAAAGTGTTAATCTAGCTTTAGAGATTAAAGTTGGAATCCAGGCCAAGTATACTAAGAGTTCGTTTCCTATATAGTTTCCCACTCTACCATCACACCAATGTGGGTACATTTCCTCTAAATTCTACCTTCCTTATCCTTACACCTTTGGTGTAATTAGATGACAACAGCTCTGGAGGGCAATAAGCTTGATAATAATAATAATATTAATAATGATAGGAAGAATGGAATTGCCGCGAAATATCTGATCAGGCTAAAGTATCATTTTTTTTTCACTCGATGCCCAATGCTATTGGGTGTGAGAGGAGGATATTGAACATGAAGAGAACGATAACAGACTAGTAACATTGTTCATCCCAGTGATTCTGGGTGGAAGAGAACGCGAAGAGAAAACGGTAAAAGCCAGTGACTGCTGAAAATTTGATGGTCAAAAAATACTGACAGTATTATATTTTGGGAATCCTGTTAAAAGAGATAGAAAGTCAGTTTGTAAAGTGCACTTTAGCGTACCGGTGCCGTAGAACTTTCTCGTGGTAGTGTATTTTTAATGCGGGGTCTTTTTTTTTTATTCATTTCAAAAAACACTAAGTGAAATCTTCTCAAGCACTGACTGACTAGAGAACCAACAAAGTTGGAAGGAGAGGATCTATGAGAATTATTAAATTGTGTTTCTTTAAACATTTTTGTATCACGGAATAAGATTTATTTTACCACCTAGTCTTACTACTCGTTTGGATTGTACGCATACATATTAATTATGCTAAAGTAGTTAGGATGAATAAGGTATAATTTAAAGGAAATGTACTCTCATTTTCGCAGAGGTAGAGTGGGAAGCCAGACAGATATGATAGTCCATACTTAATACACCCAGCTGAGATTCGATCCCCAGCCTTCTAATCATCTGCACATTAGAGTGAATGTAATTTACATCTAGGTCATTTTCCTTACTGGTTTGGGTATTAAGATATAGTTAAATAAATTTAAAACTGTAAACAATTTATTAAAATATAATCTATGATTAATAATATCGTTTTTATGGGTCCTTTATATAGTACTCTTAATTTAGAATGAATGATCATATATTAATTAAGTAATATTAATAAACCTACATTTTAAAAACCTCTTCAAACATTACAATGTTTTTCAAACATAGCAAAACTGAAAGGATAAATTTAAAGTGAATTGAACTTTAAGTTGATTAAGTGTTTTAATTCAAAGTTTTAGATAAAACATATTTTTGGAACAATAATTAGACCACCTGACATTAATTCACGACGTGTGTATTAGGATAGATTCAAAATAGCTCCCTTTCAAAGTAATTGTAGCTCACTATGAATATAAGTAGGTCAATGAATTGAATTATTACTTAGGTTTTAAAGATGTTTTATAAATATTTTAATTCATTGATGAAGAGGAAGACGTGATCAAGAGATATTATCTTACAGAGCATCAAAAGTTGCCATATCAAACCGATACCGAACATGGCTCCATTAGGAAAAGCTCATGAACATTGTCCGTGAAGATCACATGGAAATAATATTATGGATATAAAGAGTATTAGATGTTATCTCCAAACAATTTTATTAAGTTATTATAAAAAATTTGCTTTTAATACGAGCTAAGGCTTATTAGAACATAAGACCACACTTAAGGTAAGGTGTCTGTCCGAATGTTTTTTTCCTCATTAACTGATAAATGATTGGACCAATTTTAACTATGTTTGGCAGGAAAATTCTTTGAACTTAGTTCGAATACTGTATTAAATGATTTTTCTGTCTGATTATTCGTATCAAAATGCGGCTAGTCAAAAATGGGTATATCTGTTTGTTCTGAGATAACTTCCAAATGCGTGGACCAATTTTAGCAAAATTTGGCAGGGACATTCTTTGAGTGAACCGAACTGAACGATTTATGTAAATGTTTTTTTCGATCTTGTTATCCGTTTCAATATGGTAGCCCTCAAAGGAACTTTTGTTTTATAACTCATATCAAGTGATTTTAATTTATAATTATAATATTAATTGAGTATCCAAGGCGTATTATTTGTAATTTTTAACATATATTGCGAGACTGTCTAACTTGATCTTCAAGGAAAAATTTCAGCTTTAAATCCAAGAGACACTACGGTAAATAATTCAACTTGAAATAAAAATAAAAATCTTAAAACTGTAGTAAATATAAAAACATGTCATAATTATTATTAACATTATGTATATACAGTATATACTTAGATTTTTTTTATGGAGAGAGCAGGCTCTACTTTTCATAAAACCACTAATATGTATGTAGTAGTTCGTTTTCGTACCCATATAAAGCAATTCTTTAAAACAATTGTTCATAATTAATACTTTCCACACCGTGTTTAGCTAAATATTTAATCTTAGGGGTAGGATTTAAAAATGTATTTTAGATTAAGTGGGGTAACCTGGCGGTCTAGGGGTAAGGTGTCTGACTTCTATGCTGGCGGCCGGGGTTCAATCCTCGGTACCGGCAAAGATTTATCTGATTACCAAACCCTTCCTTCACCTCTGACAAGACATCTTGTGAATGTGGGGAATGCCAGGCCTCCACCGTGGTTCGGATTCCACGTTAAGCTGTAGGTCCTCCATTTCATCTCACAATCACCCTACCATTACACATTAGCGTAAGTGCGTATAACCCGAACGGGTAGTAAGATGCGGTGCTAATAATAATAATAATAGATTAAGTGCACCCGAATCAACATGGAGAGATGATGTTAAGTCCACGTTAATAAATCACACGTGGAAAACAGTGCACCAAGTCGATAATCGAACATCGACCTCCTCGTCACACTATTTGTAACCTAGCACCACAAACCATTTGACCACTGGTGCAGGTATGTTTTTAAATAAAACAATATGGAGAATGTATTTGATTTTAAAGACTACATATATGTATATGCTACGGATAAAGTTCAAACTTGAATAAAATCCTTATTATCTGGATAATGTTGACATTATCCAAAATATTTGGATAGTGTTAAGTGAGAGGTTATTGAATAATGTTTTTAGAAGCTTATCCAGATAATATTGACACTACGCACCCGCATTTGGATAATGTCAAATTCTAGAGTTGAGGTTTTTCTAGTTAAGTTAGATTAGGCTAGGTTAGGTTAGGTTATATTAGGTTAGGTTGGGTGAGCTAAGGCTAGGTTATTTTAGATCAGATTAAGTTGGGCGAGTGGAAAATAAAGTATAAAAATGGGGCATTTTGAATTTTGGTGCATTGACACAATTCAATTTCAGGTCCCAAATTGAAATAACATTTCAAAATATAATCCGTATTGGAACTTGCTTAGTTTTACAAATAATATTCAATATTATCCTAGCCTTGATGGCTAATGTTGATATTATCCAGATAAGGTCAAAACTGAGATATATTACTTTATATTTCGGACTTTATCTACTTAACTTGGATAATGTTAACAACACCCGGTTAATCTCAAACATTATCCATATTTCACACATTACTCATAACATATATATTACTCATTAGAGTGAATACATAAGTGTATAACTGGCGGTAAAACTTTTCTGAATAGTCATATCCATTTTGTTTTATTTAAAAAACCTAGTAGTTATTAAATGTATTAAAATAAGCTTTTTTCTTTAAGAAATTCATCACTTGATATACACTAACCCAGTGTATTAATTATTTGACTGTTCTTGACTCAAACTAAGAGGGATAAAATATTATTACAAGGTTTTAAAAACTTTTCAACACCTTTCCAGTAATGTTAAAAACCAATTATATAGGTACTTATATTCAAATAATACTTTGATATTGGAATGCTTTTGAAATTATTTTTCAAACTGTGACTTGTACCTTCTCTAACGGGACAAAATAATATGTTAAGTTAAAACTTTAAAACAATAAGTTGAACTAAATTATCACCCACACCGGTAGGCATGCGGACAAAAATACTTCACTTTTGTCTTATTTGGTTTGCCAGCTAAGGAGAGGTTGGGTTCGAATCCCAGCTTTGTGTGAGGATGATTTCATTCCTTAAACGCCCCCCCCCCTCTCCCTCTGTGTGAATGCGGGCACACCTTTTATACATTATACCCTGATAGCTCCTGCCTTCCTTTAGCAAATAAGTAGATAGCCCGAGTAGTAAAGTGCATACAAAATTAAATTTAAGGATGAGAACTTACTTTTAGACTAATCAAGAAAAATGTTATTTTATAGTAGTGAATTTTTGTACATAGGCCACGATGTTGTTAGGCAATATTAAATGCATATGAAGAGAAAACTGATTAAAGGTCCTTTCAGAGGAGGGGCTGATACACACCTATAGGTAAACGTCTCAGAGCTCTCGACCACGATCCAAATTGATACGGTTTATAGATAACATAAATGCGTAGTAATTACAATAGTAACAATAAATTAATGCTGTTAAGTGACACAACCACGCCTCGTGAACGTTATTATTGTTAAGACAATAACACACATGTTAAGTGTGTGACTAATAACAGGGGGAAGTAAGGTTAGTTTTCTTTCATTTGTGGAGGTTGTTTATTATGAGTAGTGCGCGTTGCCATGGTGACGCCTCGCCAAGTTCCACGAATTGTATTAGTGTAACGAGACAGGCAGTAGGTAAAAGAGTGAGGCGGGGTGGAAAAATCTATAGTCTGCCGTGTGGAGGTTATATATACCCTCGGGTCGATGGCGTTGTCTGAATTTGGCCTGTTCGAGGGACCTTGGTTCTTGTTCTGTCAGAGGGAAACAAAATATAGAGCTCTGGAATCACAAGCCACAGACAGAAAAGTTTGAATGGTATGTGACTAAACTTTCATACAGTTAAATATTGCAGATATCTGTAAATTAATCAAAATAAATATACCCTTTTTTTATTATTCACATCTAACTACCCTTTCTAGTTATGCACATATATGTTAATTACGCTAATAGATTATGGATGATAAAGATCTAAATTAGATAACATATCCTGATTTACATGGAGGTAGAATGGAAAATCATTTATGATAAACACAATAAGTAGGCCTACCTACACCCCACGAATTCTCATATAAATGGAATTATAATGTAAAATAATATATTATAAAAACAATAAGTAGACCTACACCCCATGTTTCCTCATTTACATGGAAGTAGAATGGATAACCATATATTATAAACACAATAAGTAGAACTACACCCAGCCTAGATTTGAACAAAAACCTCTAAGTCACCAACAAACCAGACTAAATGAACTTGACATTTAGACTGTGGGATCACCGATAAGATTACCAAATTTATTATTATATAGTTGGATTATCTTATAAAAAGCTTTATATAACTGCTAAAAGTCACTTAATATAATGTCGTTTATGTATACGCTAAGCCTATATTATATAAATATATTATGTATATAGTATTTTATATATAGTCCATTTAAAAAGCTTTAAGATAAACACAGGGGCTATTTTTCCAATATTGGCTACTCTAAATATATTGTTTGTCTTCTGAAATGTTCTATTTCTATGAACGAACAGGGGAACATTGAAAAGATTAAATATTATCACGTACAATAAAAAGAACTAGGATTAAACATGCCTTTAAACTTTTATTTGCGAATACGATCTGTAATGTTGATTTTTATGGTCAAGGAAGATTATTTAATTTTAAACTGGTATGGTCTTTCTATTAATATTTTTGACAGCC
The DNA here is from genome assembly GCA_901482245.1 of Timema douglasi. Lineage (NCBI taxonomy): Eukaryota > Metazoa > Arthropoda > Insecta > Phasmatodea > Timematidae > Timema > Timema douglasi. The sequence continues at coordinate 374,807 of CABEEJ010000154.1, forward strand.
GAAAATTAGTGATTGTATTTGAATAAGAAGTTTTTATTTTAATATTGTATTTTTTATATTTAAGACTCAATATCCATTTGTTTAACAATTCTCGAAATAATGGGCGCACGGACTAAACGCCAATCTCATATGATCTGGTTTCTCGGTACTTGACAGGTTAGGGCTCAAATAACGGCAGGATATTCTGACAACCTTTTTAAAAAATGGACTCCCCTTCTTTTATACGTAGTATAGTATATATTCCCTCTTAATTCTGTCATACTCGCTTCGATGGCCCCATGGTCGTATTAGACTAGATCACCGATGACGGGGGTGATCATGGTTTGATCACAAACGGGTGTACGGAGGGTGGTTTTCCCTAAATTATTTCCCAATCTCTCTCCACTCAAGTGCGGGTATACTTCTTATAAACTCCCTAATCTCTACCACGTTAGTTTGGTTAAATGCGTGCAGTACTGACGGCTAGAAAGACGTGGAACTATAAAAACAACACAATCTTATCGCATGTTGATAGCAAGTGAGACGAAACCATTGTTTGCTTAAAATATGTTTTCATATATAGATACAGTTTTAAGATTCTCAAATGGTGAGTTGATTTTAGAACATAATTTAACCTTATTCATAAAAATACATTGATTGAATTCTGTACATAAAATAGTTTTATTCAAACACATAAATTTTTAACAGAAAATTCTAATATAATATTTAATTAATTTTAAGTAACTTTAGGTTTGGATCTTTTAAAGCATAACTTTATGTGGCTCAATTTATTTTATTTGCCAGTGAGTCATATATATTTAACTATGTAAAATGACTTACATTTAATTCTTACTAATTTAAAACCAAGGAGTTAGACAAACAATTTTATGTTTTTTTAAATATAAGATGCATTGACTAACTTTGAATTTAAAGCTTTTGTTTAAACTTCAAAACTACATAGATATTTAAAAATTAACCCATAATGTTGTATTAGTCTTTGTTCGTCCCATCTGGTTTCCCACTAGAAGATCAACTTAACCAAAGTAATGTGTAATCCAATTTTCAAAATATTTTTAACTATAAACAATTATATATATATTACTCTACACACCCAATAAGGCCCTTTTATAATAGTCTTTTAAATTATTGTTATTTAATTTTATACACAATGAATTGTATCATTTGATGCATGCCATTCATATTTGTATCCACTTCCTAAACTCCTTAATATTGGGTATCTCTTTTGGCAGAGGTATTTAACCTTTCTGTGACCAAGAGCATATTTAAGACTTCGACAGATAATAATAATATTATTATTATTTACTTGTAAATTTCTTTCAAAAATAACCATGTAAACGTGACCTATTTTTATCCATCCATCCAAACCTTCATAAATAAATGTAAAGAGTTATAACCAAGATTAATATCACAAATCGTTCTTTAACCGGTTGGTCTGTAAAGTTAAACATATTTTTCTACGCACCAATCAGCACTCGAATGGATAGTATTAATTTGAGTTTAAAGTCGGTGTGATCTTCGGCACTGCATTCCCTCAGTCAATATTTCATGTAGGGTAGAGTAGAATGATATTCCTGAACGTGATCAATCGTCGCGTTGGACATCAGCGAGTTGATATATGTAGTTGGATCGTATGATGTTCGTGGTTAAAAGCAATGTAATGAGGTGATAGATGCTTTCTACTTCTCATTTCTTAGTCACTGTTGTTGGGTACGCAGTACGCTATACACGCATAATGCTTATAAATTAATTAACCAGTTGAATGGTAAGTGTTGACACACGCAAATATCTTGCAACTCAACATAGCAGCCGCGGACACCGCGTTGAGAAACATATCCGTACGATATTCTTGTTCAAGGTAGTTAATTACTAAGAAATCCCGTAATCGTTAACACCCTTACAGTCTACTAATTTCAGTGAGCTAAATTTAAAATGGGAGTGTAAATAAATGACAAATGTGAATATTTACTTTCCATGTGTGTTTCCGTGAATCTTTTATCGATATAAAGAGATAATTATCGCCTTTATTTGATTACACTTTCTACTAAATGTAAAAGGTTGCAATCAATTTATGGTTTCGTCATATTACATGGACATTAATAAGCTTTATACTAGAGTTGTGCTGTCATAAGTCAAGTTGTTTGTGTGGGGAAATAACTTTATGTTTGATAATTAGCTTGAATCATTTCATCTAAACTATGTTTATGACATTAAATATCAATATAATTATACATTGAGATAATCTATTCAAAAAAAATATGTTAGGAAAACATAAATTAGAAACGTACAGTGAGAAAATTTTCTTTCACTTACACGCCATTTATCCTGAAAGGTAACCGTCTTACCTTAGTGGATTGCACTATGACTACCTATTTTATAAACTGACCCCAGTGAAATCATGAAACGTAAGTTTGTTACCTCTCAGGATAAACTAAGGGTACATTTAAACATGGTTTGTATGATTTTTCCGAGCTATTTTGCTTATTTTATATGATCACAAATAGCTTTTGGTGGGGAGATCTAGGTTTAAATCTCGAGTGGATCTCATCCCCTCTCCACAATAATGTGGCTGCATCTAAATATTCTTTCATCCTCATTAAATCTAACTTATTATATTAGTGCTAAGCAAAGTATTTAAAAAAAAGTTTTTACTAAATTGAACATTACGTATTTTAATTTAAATTATAGTTGCAATTGATGCTTTCATATTGTAAGATAAAGCTTTTAATTAAGTAACAGCTATCAATGGCTGATTTAATCTTTGGCCCTACGTATATTATTTTATATGTATCGAAAAATACCCTTAATTTAACTATTGGACATACAAATATGACGTAAAGAGTAATAACTAGCTATAGAGCTTGTATATTTAAACTGTGAAAAAGAGTGTTACACAAAATAATTGTATCTATGCTACAACTCTTTGTGCTAATTAAAAACCTAGTTCTATGTAATATTTGATATATTTTCTGTATGAATTTTGTTTTAAATAACTGTATGCTACAAGTGATAAACTTGCTTTATTTACTTATTTTTAATTCAATAAAAACTTTTCAAATGAATGTTTACATTGAAAAAAATCATACAATTACTTTCAATTTGTGAAAACATCATGATTTTAATAATCAAATCAACTATTATATTTGTTAAATCAAAATTTTAAAAAAACAGGTTGAACCTAAAAAAATTGATTTTCATTGGAAATTATGGTAAAATGACAAAAAAATTAATATTAATTTTCAAGATTTAGGGTATCTGAAATTACTAAAAATACATAGTAGTTTTGATACGACCAGGTTGCACTCACGGATTGGTTACTTTTCTTCAAGGTGATTGCTGGCTAATTTCCTTAAAATACCCCCTCCTCATACTCTTAGATAAGCACATTGACACACTAGCGTATATCTACATCCAATAAAAAAAGTGTCTGAGATAATTAAAGCATATTTCGAACAAATAATTAAGTATTTCATCTTGCGCAAGCCTGGATCCAAACATAAATCTACTCCATTCACGGTAGTAATTACTTTCTTAAAGGTCTTTTTTACTACCAATATACTACTATATAATAGATTTCTGGTAGGGGGAAAGGCCTTTCAGAAAAAAATTCCTACACTGAACAGACATTACCCTAGAAACACTCTTAGGCGTTAGACAGGTATTAATATATTTATTTTTTTACTTTCGACCAAGCTACGCTCAAATCTAAAGTATAAAAAGTATTTCCCAATGTATGTATTGATCAATAATATTAATAAAAGTCCGGTACAAAAGTAGCGATAGGTTTTACAATACCTTCCTCCTGGTGAGATAATTAGTTAATTTACTATCTCATCAATACACGGCGATGCTCTGTTTGTGGTTGAGAGCCCATATGTAGGTGTCAATCAACTCTCCCGGTCGTCATGACAACCACGAGGCAAGCATCAGTGAGCTGACAGCGTGGGAATTAACGGAGGGAAAACAGACAGGGTTTCCTTCCCCTAGGTGCAAACATTGAAACACCTTCCGTATTCACAACTCAACGTGTATTGTGTCCCTCGGGAACAGCTGATTTAAAGGATGGCTGAGCTTTGTCTCTCAGTTAAAATAAATACGTGTGGCGTTGTGTAATTTTCTTTTAATTTAAAAAGTATATAAAAGGACGCTTGTGTTGAAACAAAGAATAGTTTTTAACCAAGATAAATTAATAAATTTGTCAACATTCGTTCATCATTTGGTTTCATTTAAACAACACGAATATTATTTGGTATATTAGACGTGTACTTTTTGAATAAAAACACATGTTTAAGAAATTATCAAATCAAATACATGCAATTTTATAAATATTGTGTATTTTTACTGGCAGAAATATAATTAATTTGACTTTATTTGGATATTTTCAATATACTAACAATTCCCTAGTGTTTTGTTGGACGTGTAATCTGCATTGTATTACATTAATAAAGTCTGAATAATAAAGGTAGAATTTATAGGAAATTACACGTATTTGCAAGGAGAGTGAGTTATAAACGACTGAGGAAAAAGTCAAAACATCTCAATGAAATTCGAATCCCAAGCTGCCTTTCATCTACAAATCAGATCAGACGAGCTTGACAAACTAGTTCACGCACCCACCCGAACAAGTATTTCCTAGTGCCTAGTTCCTTGTTGAGAGGATGGGGGAGGGTAATTGTGGGTTTATGTAAACAGCCGTTTAAACATGGTTCATAATCTTAGCTAAAGCAATCATACGCTTAAAGTTTATATTTTTAAACGTTTCAATATAGTAAAAATCTTAAGAAACAATAATTTGAAAGTCAGCTAAAACTGTAATGGTTGGTCACTAAGATCTTGTTTGTTCTTTATCATCCAGATGAAGTTTATCAATTTTTTTTATCCGTATCGGGTATTTACAACATTTCTTCAGAGAAATTCTCTTAAAATTCACCCTTATACTTCAAGTAGGAAAGTTTGGGTTTATATTACTAGTACTAGTGCTTTAAAAATATGTCAAGAGTAAAATCAGTACCTAGCACGACACACATATTATTTTTAGGGAACTTAACATAAATTTATGCCAATAAACGATGTACCTTTTTTTTTCTCATTTCGTGGAAATGATTTACTTACTATTGAATTTTGAATGTGTGTGTGTCTATATTTATAGTATTCATCACAGCACTTGAACACTAAATGCTTTTTACTTTTGAATGAAGATATATAATGCATAACAGAATGATTAGTATAAAGCACCAGAACTCACAATTTCTCTAAAAATAAGTGGTAAGTCACAATCATACATACTTTCTCATATACTCATAGTTTGTGTCAACAATATTCTTTAAACTATTCTCAAACAAGTTTTTTTCGAGTTAAAACTAACAACTGTACATTTTTAGCTTTTTGGAAAATCAGTCATCAGTAAACTAACCTAAATTGGAGGGCTACAATCAAACTAAAAATATATTCAAGGTATGGCCGTTAACTATTGGCTATATACAAATAACATCTTAAAATAAAAATTGAACAAAGGTCTCTAAATTGTTTCAGTTGTAGTTACACGGACCAACAAACCCAATTTTTTTGGATTCGGGGCCTAATAAAACGTTGAGAGTCATATTAATTTTGAAATTAAAATAAATAAACATTTTAATACGCTTTCTGTATGAGAAAGTTACCCAGAACATATTCAACCACGCTAGAGCACACCTAGCTCTGCCAGTAATGAGACGTTACATTCCCCATTGAAAAGTTGTTTACCTGAAAATTCACGCTCATCTCGAGTTTGACAGTTGCTTCTCCAAGACAAGGTCAGAGCAATGTCACGCCCCCTCTTCTATCCCCTTAGCTCTCTCGCTCTTCTCAGAGCTGCGACATCATCCAAAGTTCTACCGCTAAGTGGTAAGTTGGTAAGGAACATGGAAAGTTTTGTCGTGTGGACATTTTGTGAGCCAAGTCACTATTATGTACTCATAGTGGAGCAAACGACATTAAGAAGGAAGGCCAGTATTATCATATTTTAAGGGAAAACAATGAAGTAATTTTAAAATGATAAAGACTAATTCACCAATCCCAATTTCTCTCTTTGAAGTGAAATAAGCATAGAACTAAATTCTATGCGATTTTTGGTTCAAATATCGTTGTTTATCTACTTTCCGGTTTAATTAGCTGTGGGATGTGGTTTTAAATGGTTAGTATTTGTTAAAAAAATTTACTGAGCAGGAAATCTTGAAAATTTCATAATAAAATGACAAGGTTACGTAGAGATACTTTTCATTTCAGCACTTATTTTATAATTAAATTATTAATTTTTAAGTATTATTGAAAATTATAGTAATTTAAAATTTAATATGAACTTTTGAGTGAATAAATTACGTTATGGCTTTACCAAAACATATTATTCATTTTAAAGTAAAATCTTATTAAAATTATACTATTGGATTTTTTTAGAAAAGTAAATCAAACTACGTGGATATTTTTTTAATATGTAATTCTCAACGTTATTATAGCGTTAATTAGGGGTGCACATCATTCTAGATGAGCATCCAATTTATATGAGTAGGGCATAAGTTGTTTCTATCAATCAACTTTTATTGGCAGGAGTAGGCCTACTTGAGAAAAGTACTAATAGCTCTTTAGTTTATTTCGGACAAAATAAATGTTTCTATTTCAAAACTGAGCAATTGACATTGTTATTGGTAACAGTATATAAATTTAAAAGAAAATAAATTATATCAAATATATATACACATTTTCTTAGCTTATTCTTAACCATTAAAAAACCGTAACTTGATATTATTTTTACACAAAAGTTAGTTAAACTGTGCTTATCTAAAAAAAAAATATCATGGTATTAGAGAATTTTAAAAATGATTATTAAACTTAACATACTTTATCATTCAAGGGGACATTGTATCCTTAATTTTTAGTTAAAAACAAAACCTAAACCTATACTCAATCAAATTTAAATTATAACGGCTAAAAAATAGTTAGTTAAAATGCACTTCCTTAACAAACTGGCTATCAACAAATTACATGATTTTTTATATATAATAGACACAATGAAAAATCACCCAGCCATCGATTCATCAGTATGAAAGAGGAAGCCCCAAATTTACCGGTGGTACATTTTTCGATAGTACTGGAATCGAACTCTGAGATCTAAAATAAATAGACAGTTGTGCTAACCCATATACTAAGTCATCGTGCTAAATTAGGATAAAGTTTTGAAGGTAAAAGTTAGAAATTCAAAACGAGCTACCCATTAAATGAACAAAAGTCGTCGTAACGACTGACTATTGTATTCCACAGAATGGTGGGTGGATGCACATAAAACAGCAAAATGTGTCCGGCAAGAGCGATGCCTATTACGCATGTCTGCTATTATGTTATCCTGTGAGGTGACCTCCATTGAGTTCGTCGATGGTAATTACAACCCCGTCCTACAGGAAAGGCCAGCTAATGCGGGCCAAGCTTATGCCCTCGGCTACAGTAGCGCTATTATTCACCATCCCTTCGTGAGCTACGTCCTTTATTTGTTAACCATCTGAACAATTTGGCTATGTAATAACGTAATCAGCTAGAAGAGAGGATGAAAATGTGGAACAAACATTCCAACACAACTCACACCTGGTCAAGATGAAAGAGAATACGGGGTTTTCTTTGTGTTTGCTTTGTTTAACAAGAAGGACATAACGAGCAATTTCTGAACTAGCTTTTCTTGTGTGTGTGTGTGTGTGTGTGTGTGTGTGTGTGTGTGTGTCTCCCACGCCCTGATACCATGAACACACACGCATATGTATACAGTCCATTTTTCATAGGAAGGGTCTTTAAGTAAGTACAAACATTTTTATCACGGTCATAATTGATACCATAACATATTTTACTATTTTATTAGTGATATTTAATAGATTTTGATGATAGATATTGAAAGTGACAGCCAAAGATTACATGACCTTATGTACACATACGTGAAATTAGAACTAGTAGTTTTAAATGATATCCCTCAATTTTAAATAGGTACGGGAAAACCCACCCTCATAAAGAAAGGCTAAAATTCGATACCCAGCCTCTCCATCACCAGCAAACCACACCAGACGAAGTTTTCACCTTCCACCGATTTGGTTTCATTAACCAACTGCTTGTATCAGCAGACGCCTTACAAACTAGAGTAATTATAGGTCATAAACAGAATCCACACCCCCGGCTGTCAATTATTCACTGTGAACAATTTCACAAACTATAATACTTTCTATCTTTAAGTAAATCAAACCAGAGACTCTTATCTTAATATGCAAGCATGACACTAACCCTGTTGAAGTGTTGGATTAAGAATTTGTGATATTTAACTCTACAAAGTGTGTGCAAAATTAGTTATACACCCCAAATATTTACCTCGCCAGTGAAATTTATATGTCCTACAACAGCTTAATTTAGTCTTAAATTCACACCAAGGTTTATACACAATTACTTTAGTAATTTAAATATATATGCCATATATTCTTACGTAAATATAGTTTCTATTTATCCACTAGTTTTTTAAAGTGATGTCTCGTAACGTTTTTTTATAGCCGTTATCTTTATGTTGTTTAGTTTGTAACTAAACTTATATTTTTGATTTGCCAAAATAGTATTTAAAGCATTTAACTGAAGAAAGCAAGATTTTTCCTTTTAGAGGTTCATGCATTGAAGATGTAAATTAATCGGTACTGCTATTTTCAGATGTTCCCTCATATGATAAGAAAAATTAATATTGTTAAGATCGTGTGTGTGTGTGTGTGTGTGTGTGTGTGTGTCCCTGCTCTCATGAATACTGAGATAGTGAAATAGCAAAACCTGGAAACTACAGTGTCCACCTACAGGACGGCCATCCGTGGCTATAGATTTTAATTTTCACTTGGGACAGAATTTTGAAGCCAAGATTGTTCAATTTTTACTTTCCCTCGATCCCTTTGAAAGAGAAGTAGTTTATCGTGCTATCCATTTGGAGTTAGTTACGTTTCTGCAGAATAATTCAAGCGGGCACTACGACGTTTCATAGCGTGAAGTGGTATCCCTGCAATTATTTACTCTGACAACGGAACCAACTTTGTGGGAACCGATGATGCCTTCAGAGTGCTCAAGTGGGGAGAAATAGGGAAACATCCGAAATAATCAAGTGGACATTCAACCCTCCCAGGGCTGCCTGGGGGGAGAGGAGGGGATGTTGGTGGTAGAGAATTATATAAATGGTGAAACGGCTTTGAGAAAGGTCCTTGTTAAGGCCTCTCTATCAAGAAATGTTGACAGTATTTTGTGATTGTGAGGCTGTCATCAATGTCAGACTATAGGCATACTCATCAGAAGACAGTGATGACCTAGTACCTTTAACTCTAGCCTGTTTCCTTCAAGAAGTTAAGGAATCTGGTTCTAGAATGTGATTATTATTGCAATCGTCAAAAAAAATCGAATTCAAGATTACGATAAATGTTGACGTTTCATGACCCCCTGAAACAGAAAATTGGTTTTCACGATGTATGTCCATCTGTCTATATCTCAGGCTACGTAGAGCCAAAACTATTTTACTGATCGGGTTAAGACTTAGTATCTAGAGTTTTTATAAGGTTCCCCGAAGATTTTTTTGGAATTGGACATCTAACCCTTATAAAGGGTAGTTTACTGATGGGCAAAAAGAGATCAAACCAATTTTCTCAACATACACTATAACGATTTTTATTATATTTTGAATCTCGGCACTGTTTAACATTACAAACAAAATGGCAACTCTCTTTTTCCCATCAAAATAGTTTTAAGGGCACTTTATATAAGCGTAATTCTCCAGTTTTGTTCATGTCTCCACAACCATTTTAAATATGAAATCACCTTTTATTTTTAAGTTGTAGTAGTCCTACTATTAAAATTATACGTATTTAAATCGCAAATATATTTTTATAAAATTAAAATTATTAAGTTATAAGCAAACATATATATTTTTTATGAGTCACTTTGAAATATTAAATTGAATGTTATGCCCTTTGAAGGACAGATATGTTCTTCTTTTCTCGATGTTTCTGTAAAAATGAAAAAAAAAATTCATTGATGATCTTTGGTGGAGTGTTTATGTACCAATTTATATTATTCTGTTTGACATTTTAAGCATTTCCAGTAAATGTTTATATTTAAAATGAATGAGAGAGAAGGTCTGTGCGATGGAACGTACCAATCTACGAATGTAAGGACTGACACATGATAGAAACAACAAATTTAATCTACGAATGTAAGGACTGACACATTATAGAAACAGCAGAGTTAATCTACGAATAAAGACTGACACATGATAGAAACAACAGAGTTAATCTACGAATGTAAAGACTGACACATTATAAAAACAACAGAGTTAATCTACGAATGTAAGGACTGACACATGATAGAAACAACAGAGTAAGGGCCAGTTTCATAGTCAAATTTAGTACGCCTCAAGTGCGGTGCTACACTAAATACAAGGCGACACCTACCTAAACCAGAATGGAATGGGCCGTTCTCGCATAGGAAACTGGCCCATTCCATTCTGGTTTAGGTAGGTGTCGTCTTGTACTTAGTGTAGCGCCGCACTTGAGGCATACTAAACTTGACTATGAAACTGGCCCTTAATCTACGAATGTAAGGACTGACACATGATATAAACAACAGAGTTAATCTACGAATGTAAGGACTGACACATGATAGAAACAACAGAGTTAATCTATTAATGTAAGGACTGACCCATTATAGAAACAACAGAGTTAATCTACGAATGTAAGGACTGACACATGATAGAAACAACAGAGTTAATCTACGAATGTAAGGACTGACACATTATAGAAACAACAGAGTTAATCTACGAATGTAAGGACTGACACATGATAGAAACAACAGAGTTAATCTACGAATGTAAGGACTGACACATGATAGAAACAACAGAGTTAATCTACGAATGTAAAGACTGACACATTATAGAAACAACAGAGTTAATCTACGAATAAAGACTGACACATGATAGAAACAACAGAGTTAATCTACGAATGTAAGGACTGACACATGATAGAAACAACAGAGTTAAGCCATAAATAGAAAGTGTACAATTGAGTTAAGGAATTTTACTTTTTTCTGCCGGTTTTACTCATAAAAAATACTATCCACATATTTTACACTACTGTACTAGTGATCAGTACGTTATGTCTATAGAGAAAGCATATCCGAATTTGACTGAATCGATAATGGGACACAATTTAGGAAAAATAAATCTCAGTAGACCAAGCAAGAACTAGATCCTTGATATCTCCATCCCCATGAACCCCACCAAACTGAACCATGAGATCCAATAACCCTATTCGGTGATCCACCATTGAGTGTTAAACGAACGTATTCATTATTTATATATTCATTCATGGTAAACCAAAGTAATTAACTGTTCGATCTAAGAGATAAGGAAAGTATTTTATTATAACGGTTGATTATAAGGTTTAGGGGGAAATATTAGTGGGAGTGCGACAGCATTAACATGGAAAGAGTATTGGAATTCCAACCACCAGTTTACTTGACCTATATTCTAAACTTGACATTTCCATTTAGCACTTCAAGTGCTATGCGAGTGCAAAGGCTAAGACTATTGCTGTGGGTATCACTGTGAAATGGAACAAATAAGCTATCTTATTCGGGGAGCCACTATGGATCGAACCAGGTAAAGTCTTCAGTTAGTGTCTCCCTCCACTGACCCACAAGGACAGACTTCTACACGAAGTGACGTGACCAGCCAGGCCACTGCGGCTCGACCGAGCTAGCGAGGCCGCCACCGTGTTGACTGCACTGCCCTTGTTTCGGAAGTATTGATTGGCGCGGCAGGGGAAGCATCCATCCATCCACAAGGCGGGAGTGCTTCCCCATTCACAGCGTCGGATTACAGCGTCGCACGAGATATGACCTACGTCCTGCGCCAGGAAGGGTTAGACACAATTCGCTCTTAAAATATAAATGTGAGTAGATGGCTGGCTGAAATAGTTAAGGGATAAAAGTAACGAAATTAAACCCTAGTAACTATTAATATATGGTACTCTCTTGGATGGACACAAAATATAAGGCCGGGGTGGGTAAAATTTAAAATAAACTTTTCCTGACTGCGTATGCTGGTTGTAACTTGATATTTCCTGTACCTATATCATTGGAATCATTCCAATATCTCAATAAACCAATGACGCAACACTGCCATCTAAACTTGTCTTCACTCCCTTTCCCAACAATGTCTTCAGACAAAAATATTGCCAACTTCATCAATAAATTGTGCTATATCTACATTTTGAATACTTTTAGTCATTCGCGTCTGAGGCAGTTGACAGTATATAGGTTTTGAATACACTTGTTCAAACAGTGTGTGTTGTTTCAAATCTTCGAGTGAGCCACCTAAATTATACTTTTTTTAAAATGTATGGTTAATTTCCCTTCTCTTTTGCCACATATGTGGCTAAATTGAAAAACACGTTGTCCACCTCCATTCTAAGAAGCCAAGATTGCATTTGACTGGATTGTCTGTGGAGGTTGAATCTCGATTGGCTTCCCTGTGGGTTGCTTTACTCGTGTGATTTATATGTATGGTTTTCTCATACTCTTTCCACGCTTTTGCTAGTAAACTTGCTTTAATAAATTTTTCTTCATACCCACTGATTATGTTAGTTAATCAATAACCTTTTTCCAAGACATAATATATATATTTTTAATGTGTTAAATTTTTTAAATCAGCACGTAAAATAGTGTATTAGCTAGAGTTGTACTCAAAATTTGCAAATATTGATGAGAAATAATACTATTAACTAAATTGATAGGGATATTAAATACCGTTTAAAATTTAACGGCTCCTTCCAGCAGTTTCTAAAGTGAAAAACTACAAATCCCTGATATCTGGTTTCGGTTCCAGGTGAGTCTGACTAAAAATATTAACTTTTTGTATGCGGGTTTGTCTGTCCATCCATTTAATGAGTTATATATCTAGGTGCTAGGGTTTAGTGTGGACTGCTACAGCAGCCCCATGGCTTCTTTGGTGCTGATTGACAGCTCACAGCTGACTTCTGACAGTCAACATTTAGGTATATACCTAAATTTTGACCGTCAGAAGTGACAGCTGTCAAACACATGTTTTTCAGATGATATGGTTCAGCGTAGAGATACCTAATTTGGTCTGGTAACTTTTCAAAGCCGTCAGTCAGCACCAAAGAAGCCATGGGGCTACTGTAAGTTTGTAAGTCATAGTCTGATATAATGAGTATGTTTAGAAACTACCGATAAAAAATGTATATACAAATAAAAACTCACTTCCATATCACCGAGGTAGACGGGGTTGTTGTTAAGGCCTTAGGAACCAAAAAATAATCACAAAGTTTAATTATAGAGAGGGTTACTAGTTTCATTTTAATCATCTATTTCATGTTTATTTTTTATGAAAATTTATATGGAATTATGTCTAAATAATTCTATGATATTTTACTATAGACAAAGTTGCTACAATATTCGTAGAGTTGAAACTGTAATACTTTGTTGTTATTGTAATCTATTATGCACCCCTACTCCGACATTATTACCAACTTGTAGGTTTTATACAATTATAACAAACAAAATAGTTGGCTAATATTTGGCACAGTCAATAATTATAATCTTATTTTGGTCAAGAATTAATGTTGAAACTTTTATATATAATGATTAAATTGTGAAAAATCTATATTGGTCAGTTTATCTTAAATTTTTATTGTTTATGTATTTAACACCGCGTCTTACTACCCGTTCTGTTTATACGCCTATGTATTAATTACGCTAATGGATTAGGAATTGGAAAGGTTGAATATAGAGGTAGTGAACCCACATTTTCTTGGAGGGATAGTGGAAAACGATTTAGGAAAAACCATCCCCAGTTCATCCTACTGGGATTCGAACCTCTATCTCCCCATCCTCTGCAATCTAGATTAACATGAAACAAACACGCTAGCTAGCTACAACACCTAGGCGGGTAATTTATCTTAAATGAGTCACTATTTGATTTTTTTTTATAATAAAATTAACGTGAAAAATTCGAACATCGAATGAATAATGAAATTGGATGATAATGATGGTAAAAGGCAGACAACTTGGCGGAGAGACAACTTGGAACACTCAGCCACACATCTTTTAACTATGACCTGATGATGATGATGATGCCGGTGGTGCATAAAAAGATGTAGAAGCTCAATACGTTGCAGGGAATGCAGCAATCAAAGGAACAAGGGACTACAGTTGAGGAATGAATTCAATTTTTATTTAACTTTTTTCATGTCTTTATAAAAACCTTTCATTAGAAACAATTTTGTTTTTTGCCATTCAACACAAGACAATTAATGCATACATGTTTGGATCATCTTGTCATATCACTGTTTGGGAGAAGATTTGACTCTTAAGTTCACAATTTTAATCATTTTTAATATGTTTAGAACTTAAATTATTTATTATATATGTCATCATAATACACTCCAACTTGTAATTATTATTACCAAACCTTTTCATAGATTCAATGTATAATGTCTATATTATTATTTTACATCATATGTATCCATGATTTTTCATGCTAAATTGACACTGATGAAACTTTTCACCAAAGATTGAATTATACTATTAATATTAGTTTATTATATTATCACATCCAAGAGTGAACGCTGACTTCTCATGTCAGAGTCCATTTAATTATTCGTTTGGCCAAACTTGCCGGTGCATATGTTATTCCAAAATATTTACTAAGAAAATAATAAAAATAATCATGGTTTTCCGTGCACTTTCGATCGACCTCATTATATTTAAAAAGTAAACTTGACCAAGACCAGCAACACTCAATGGACATAGAGTTGTCAGTCTAGTATGGTTCTCACTTAACACGGAGGTAAGTTCTCGAATCCTGGCAGGTATACTGAGGGTGTTTTTTCCTAGGAGAATTTCCCGCTCTCTATCCACGGAAATATAGGTACATTTTCTATATATTCCATCCTACTCACTACTACCCAGTTATTTAATATATACTGATAGTCAGGTCGAAATATTTGATTGATGAGTTTGGGACTTTCCCTTTCACAATGACAAACTGACCTCTAGGGCCTAGGTATTGTGTTTACGCTAGTATTATCTTAGTTTGTAAGTCGAGTACTGAGATAATTAATCTCAGTTTGGAAAGCGCACGTTTAATAACCCTTACAAAAAGGTCAGTAGAAGCTTTTTTAGTTTAAACTTTAGTAAAAAGAAGCTTCTACTCTCTTTTTACTAGCTTAATTTCCGTAAATTTTGTAGCCGATGTCATGCTGAGTTTACAACTTTTATAGCCTAGCCCTGCCTTCTATATTGAGAAGATGTAGGTCCCTTTCGGGCAAGACACCACCTCAACAAAGATTGTTTAAGTCACAGACGACATTTATTTATAAATTGTTGGGTTTTTTTAATTGGCACCACGTCTTACTATCTGCTCAGGCTATACGTCTATGTACTAATTACACTTGTGGCTTAGGGATTAGGAAGGCTTAATTAAGAAGAAATTAACTCACATTTGCTTATTGGGAGAGTTGAAAACCATTTAGGTAAAAGCCACCATCAGTGAACCTGACCCGGTTCGAGCCCCGATCCCCCCATCTTCGGCAATTTAGTCCAACACGAGATTAGCGCGTTATACCACGCGGCCAACGAAGGGGTGGTTAAACTATTTAAATTACTCTCTATACTATAGACTACATCAATCGCTTGTTAATTTAAAAATAAAATACTGTTTATTTCAAAAGAAAAGAAATCCACAAATTGTTTGAAACCAAGATTTCTCACTACTTTTCATATAAACTTCCTACACATCATTCAAATTCAAAGAAGGTCCCACACTATTTGTGAATGTGGATGAATGTTTGGGCCAAATGTTCACCCACATTTGTGTCATGAAACCTATACGAATACTCGCCCTCGTTGGATCTCACACTCTTCGTGAATGTTTACATCCAATAGTGGCTACCATTGACTTCCTTGTATTCGCACCCAAACCGCTCTCAGAGCGAAATTCCCCCGAATCACGAATATTCAACTGTTAATACTCTCCATTCAGCATTCTTGTACCTCCCACACTTCTCGGATAGTCATCCGAAACCCGAACGAACAATCATCCACATTCGCGAATAGTGTGGGACCGGCTTTAAAATAGTGTACAAGTATTAAAATGTGTTAACATCCGCTTCAATGTTAACATGGTCTAGGACGTCACTTTCACAATATACTGAGCTTCCGATTGTAAGAGGTCGGGGTTCAAGTCTTTGTCGACTGTACTCACGGTAGCTTATCCCAAATGTTTTCCTATTCATCTTCCAATCAAATACGGACAAATTTACTATGAACTGTGACCTTGACTAAGGGTACTGAGAGAGTATATTTTTCTAAATATTTTTCCCAGCCTCCCTCCAAACTATTACGGGTACATTTCTTCTGAAATCTTCATTCTTAAACCCCGGGGGTAGCACCGGGCTAGGGCTGTAAGCTAATTGGGTTTGAGATGTGCTGGCCCTCGTTGCGACTGCCCTGAATCGGACGAGACGAGGCTTCCCGTTCTGCCTGGGGGCTATTCCTCTTCCGGTAATCCTTGTGGAGTACCTCATTGTGGCAACCCCCGGGCAACGTCCAGAGGGTCTAGCCAAAGGGAGGTTAAATCTTTGTCAAGGTCGTCTGTATGGGAGTTAATGTGGGAAAGGGGGTTCCCTTAGTTGCTGCATACTAGGCGGTTGGTGGCTAGTACCGTCTGGTAAAGATGGTCAAGCCACCTATCCCGTGTATTGCACTGTGCAACTTAGGTTGAAATCCCTCTTTAGGGCGATCTGACCTCTTCCGAGGGCCCAAACGTAGCGATATAGGTAAATCCCTCTTCAGGGTGATTCCTGTGATTGACTCCCAGTAGGGCAATCTAGGTAAAGGCATTCTTCAGGACAATTCCTATGTTGTGATTTTTCTCCCTGACGTGTGAGTCCACCACGCACGGAAGGATGAGTCAACTCCTCCTGCCAATGGAAGTATGGTCAAGGCGAGCGTGTGTGGAGGGGGGGGGAGACTACTAGGGNTCAACTCCTCCTGCCAATGGAAGTATGGTCAAGGCGAGCGTGTGTGGAGGGGGGGGGGAGACTACTAGGGGGTACCTAGCTGTCCGGTGGCGACAAGGATTGATAGTGGGTACAGGGTAATCGGTCACGAAACTGCTCCTTGTGCATGTAATGTGCGTGGCTACACTCAAAGTACACATCCATTATGGGTTAGAGGAACCTCTAAATAGGTGTTTTTTCCCCAGGCAAGTGGATGCCAAACCCTGACACAGCAGGTGAGCTTCCACTTTGAAAAGTCTCTGACTTATAATTATATAAGGTGTGAGGCTAGTGAGGTAGTGGGCCCCTTAAAAAAAGGTTTAATCTCCTAAAGGAATAAATTTGAATAGTTCAAACAGATTGTAAAAAGCAGTGAAAAAATAAATAATTTTTCAATTTTAAAGTTGCTCTAGAAATGATTTATTGAAATAATCAAGACAATTTCTAAACTTTTTTTTAAGTTAAATAGACATAGCTTTAGACAAATAATACCATTTTTAAACGTTTTATAAGCTACAGAGATAAAGTTGATGTTTATATTATTATTTGTAGTAGTAGTAGTAGTAGTAGTAGTAGTAGTAGTAGTAATAGTAGTAGTAATATTATTATTGGTAAATACAAAAATGAAAGCTTTGTTAATTCAACGGCAGACGTTCAAATAAATTTCCCACTCGGTTTTATCCAACTCCCAGAGTGGTCTATTGACAGCAAATAGTCTATGACGCTGTGTTTAATTACTTAGACACAATGCTCGGCTCTAGATACACTTTCCTCTCCCACCTTCCAGCCCCAATCCCCACCCAAGATTGCCTCGCGGAAAGGGTGGTCTTGACTTTGCCCTCAATAAACGAAACTAGAGCACTGCCGACGAGTCTGTTCTCTCGCTGGTGCGGTTTGCTATAATTCCTCACACTATCACCTGTCACCTCACTTCAAATGTGTGTGTATTTGTATTTTCATACGTTTGATACAAAGCCTAGTGACGACTTATTCTAAGGTTGGAAAAGGCAATCACAATTGTGTTTGTTAAAAATTAAGCGTAAACCTGAACGGGTAGTAAGACGTGGTTAAGAAAATCCCTGTATTGTTTTTTTCCAGAAGGTATTTCCATTTCACAAAACAACTTCGATTGAAGAATAATAGAATGAAATTTCATTTTTCATTCAATTGACTAGTAAGTTAACTGGTTGTTAAAACAGGAGTTTTTGATCTTGATGGGGTAATGTAGGTAGTAATTATGAGATTCGATGTTTCAAGAAGAATAGAGAAAGGGGGCGTTAGACATGTGCTCGAATCAGTTCACTTAAATCCTAAGTTCACGTTTTATTGTATGCAAAGGCCTACTAAATGCCCCAAGATCACAACCATTCCGATATTTTTGTAGTTATTTTTCAAAACTCCCCCTATTTTTTCGGCTTTTTTTATATATAGAACATTGCCTGTGTTTTCCCTGTTTTCCAGGTATGTGTCAGCCCTGTGGCTAAGAATGAATGCAGCAGTGTTTTAGTGTAATCAGTATGTTAAATCAGTTTAATCTACATAAAACCACCCCTATTAATCTTGGCCAAGAATTGGAGCCCCAGTGCCGTTTATTAAAGACCAACACTCAAACACTGAGCTATATTTATTAATCCCATTATTGTTTATCATATTTTTATTCCAACAAGGGTCAGTTCAACTACATAGCACATGGTTTAAGGCACAACTCTCACAGTAGATTAAACTGCCGATGACGGGAGGATTGAGGTTCAAATCTCGGTCGGATGTACTGAGGGTGGTTTTTTCCAAAATGGTTTTCTACTCGTTCTCTCTCTCTCTCTCTCTCTCTACGCAAATGCTGGTACACGTCCTCTAAATATAGCTTTCCTAATACTTAAAACGAGTAGCATAATTGGAAGGAGAGTGGGAAACTATTTGGTGAGGAGGGGGGTTTACCCAGTAAACACGGCAAGGATTGGATACCCAACCTCCTCGTAAACGTAAAATCCAGTGTATTTCAAGAATGACGCCTTAGATCGTGCAACCACCAATGAGGGTAATAGTATAATATTTAAAAATTAATGAACTTTGATATGTTTTGATCCAGTGTGACTCAGAATTCGACGCGTGGTCCCTGTTTGAGTACTATGGTATCATCCCTGATGGTTTTAGTCCGGGACCTATGCAGAATTTTTTGAGCTGAGAGTATAAAGAATCCCCTGCCTATACGATCAATAATATTGTGCATTGATATTGTGAAAACTTATCTGGTTGCTTCTGGGTATTTCTCTCTTTATTTTTAATTAAAACTTCATAAACATCATTTGTATATTTGTCATTTGCTGTACTCTTTTGATATCCCATTCCCATTTTGTTTTTAATATCATATAAGCCAGCAAGGTTTGTCGACTAGACAGTTCTGTTCTTCTACCGAAACTGGTGGATATGTAGCCGTTTATTGAGTTTGGATCATCATGTAGGTGCAGTTACTTAAATACCATGGAGATGTGGTGTTCATGATGATGGCTATGTGGTGCCAGTATATATCTTAAATTTAACTTAAACCTAAGGTAACCTGGTGGTCTAGGGGTAAGGTGTCGGACTTCTGTGCTGGGGTCCGGGGTTAAATCCCCGGTCCCAGCATAGATTTATCTGATTGGCAAACCCTTCCTTCACCTCTGACAAGATGTGTATTAACCACAACTTGTGAATGTGGGGAATGCCTGGTCTACACCGTGGTTCGGATCCCACGTTAAACTGTAGGTCCTGCATTTCATCTCACAATCACCCTACCATTACACATTAGCGTAAGTGCGTATAACCCGAATGGGTAGTGAGACATGGTGATAATATTAATAATAATAATAATAATAATAATAACTTAAGCCTAAATAATCAGACTATTGGAACACTTCCCCTTCAGGAACAATACCATTTACACAGCCGGGAATCGAGCCCTTGACCTCCAGAATAATAGCCAGGAATGCTAACCACTAGATCAAGAAGCCGGCCTATAAGACTTGTAGTTACGTGTACATTTCAATACAATTAACAATAAATTAAATCTTCTTAGTTTTATTAGATTTGGTACTAATTATTTTTTAGCTTGCACACACTAATTAATTATTGAAGCTGACATACTTCCACCTTGAAATATTGCATTAAATCTAAGAAATATTGCGCAAAAGTACCTACAGACGTATCGATATCTCACACATTGTGCAATATATATAGATAGTAGACAAAAGAGTCATATCTTCAGCACTGCACCCGCCCCGGTGGCGTTGTTAGCTAACGTGCTAGTTTTGTGTTGAGCTAGACTGCCGAGGGCGGGGAGATCAAGGTTTAAATCTCGGTCGAGTGAAATAGGGTGGTTTTCCTAGATGATTTTCCACTCTTCCTCAGCGCAAATGCGGGTTCACTTCCTCTAAATTCAACCTTTCCTATTCATAACCATTAACCTAATTAGTACTTAAGCGTATAACCCTAGGGGGTAGTAAGGTGTGGTGCTAAATTAAATTAAAATATAGCACCACATCTTTCTACAATTTCAGTCTATACTCATATGTACTGATTACGCCAATGGGTTATGATGAGGAAGGTTGAATTTAAAGGACGTGTATCCTCATTTTCGTGGAAGGAAAGTGGAAAATTATTATGAGTGTGATGAGTGCGGTCTATCCGATGCGGGCGAGTGGACGCTTTCTGTAAGACAGCAGCATTTTTTTTTAATACGAATTATTGTACCAAATGAGGTGCCTCTTCAAGAAAAATAAACTTAAGTCCCACTTCATCTCTGTTATTAATGTTAGAAGGTTGATTGTTGCACCGAGCCCTTCTATTGACAGCTGAAGTGGAGGTTTACGGTGTAAAACTTTATCTGTAAAAATAAAGATTTAAATACTCAGGAAGGAAATGTAATCTTTGGTATTGTTTGTGTCACTTATGTATTACAAACATGTATTATTATTATTAAACTTTAATACCAAAAATATAAGTATTTGAATGCAAAGTAAATATAATTAGTAAACCTAATTAAAATAGGAATAATCAGTGTGCTTCGTATGTGTTCATCTTGATTCAAAACAAACATTCCTTCACTTTTCCCTGTACTCTTAATTTATTACCATATCAAAATATATGATTAATATAATATAGTAAAAATAAATATTTCATGATATGTGGCAATAATAAAGTTTTTTTTGAAAGTTTGAGCACACTGAGTAATAAAATGGTGGATCGATGGATGGTTTCATATTTTAATGTGTGCATGTGTGTATACTAAATTTGATTCAAATCCATCAGGTAATTTAAAAAATACAGATAAAGCAGAAACCAAAAAATTAAACTATTTAATGAATTAGAAATTTACTATTACAGAGAAATACAAATATTAATACCAGATCTTTTATTTTTTCACTTAACTTTAGTTCACACGCTGAGAACATTTCAAACTTTCTTCTTTATAGAGACTGTACGTGAGGCGGGATGTTTGTATTAGGTTGGTAGGACTAAAGCGCTTGGGGTAAACCTCGTATAGTGTCAATACTGGCTGCGAGGGTTTAGAGAGAAGGGAAGACTAAGCGTCAGGGGAATTCCGACATCATCTCGGGAATAAAAAATACTTTTACAGCCTCCAATAATAACTGGTCAGTGTAACCTAAATATGCAGTTATTTTGGTTCGTTCTCTCCAGCACTGATTATCGTCCATTCAATCATTTTGTTTGGCTACTACGTTAAGCGCTATAATTAATAATGGCCCAGGCCGTAGCCAGGGGTGGGGGTTTGGGGTTAAAACCCCTTGAAACTTAAATATTATCAACCTTAAAATACAAGTACAAATTAGGGGTGTGTGTTACCATAAAAAAAAAACACTTCAGATAGCTTCTAGAGGTGTTTAATATGTAGAATCTTTCCTAACCTACGGCAGTTATGGTGTTATGTTCTCATAAAAGAACACTTCAGAGAGCTTCTAGAGATGTTTAATATTTATAATTGGTCCTAGCCTCTGGAAGTTAGGGGGTTATGGTGCCATAAAAAAATTCTCAAATAGTTTCTAGAACTGTTTATCATTTAGACTTTTTTCTATTTTACAGCAATTTGGGGATGTTCCC